>JAKSZP010000371.1:0-92764 GCA_022478985.1 Massospora cicadina | reverse complement strand
CCTGCTGTTGCCCTTCTTTCCTTGAAAGGGTATGACCTTCTTAATAAATATACTAGAGGCTCAGAGGTATCAGCAAAATGGGGTATAAACTGGCAATAATATCCCACCATCCCCCAAAAAACCTATACTTCTCTTAGAGATTTAGGTGGACATCTTAAAAGTGACCATGGCTTTGCCATCCATTGGGGATATCCTGGCTTTACCTACCTTATGGCTCAAAAAATCCATTTCATTCTAAAGAAGGAGCATTTTTACAGCTTTAAAATTAGTGAAACTTGCCATAACTGCTGGAAATCTTGCTGAAGATGAACTATATGCTCAGGAGTTTGCGTAAAAATGGTAATATTGTCAAGAAAGGCTAGCACACAAACGTTTCAAGTCACTTAAAGGTCCGTCAATGGCGCATTGGAAGGTAGCAGGGGTGTTAAATAACACCTGCAGCATTTGAGTGGGCCAAATAGTCCTTCACTTGAAATGAGAGCACTGAAATTATATTGGCGTTATTATAAGATACATCAAAGGGTTTTGCGCAGGTTCCAGAACACTGAGCAATATGACAGATAATATGGAGATTGTTGGTCCTTGGAACACACTTAAAAGAAATATAATATAATAATTAGGGGCAATTGACCTGTTAAAGATTCTTTATTTAAATGTAATATTTTTCAGCGGATGCTCACTGCTCCAAACTCTTTTCCAAACTAACAATCCTCCTCTTTCAATCTTCTCATATCACTTATATATCAGCAACTTCAGCCATTACTGACCCTTTTGACTAGACTATTTGTTGTGTCATATCCTCATTGGTTCCAGAAGAGTTATTATTTTTAAATTCACAAACATCTTAGTTTGAGGTGATCCAATCAATATTTGTTGTACATCAACATCAACATTATTGTCTGATTTGGAGGCGATCCACTAGTATTCATTTTGAGGATCATTATCGCCCTATTGTCTTACTCAAGGTGATCTTCATCCATATAACAATTTACTCAGTTAGGCTAATCTCACTCATTCCGCCATAAAGACTTGGGGCTTATCATAAAGTTTATATTAGAATTTTAGCATTACCCTGCTACCGGAAGATAAGGCTCATATTGTTCATATTACCAAAGGAACTTTTCATGCACTCAGCTAATGATCCAGCCGCTCATGAGGTCCTTGATAGTATAAGGCATCATCACCTGTTTCTTTGATCACTTCAAATGGACCAATCCAGAAGCTGGTCAATTTGTGCTTCCACTTACCTGTGTTGGAATGGAATAGACCATGTCCCTATCTTTAAACTGCACTAGCCCACTATTCTGTACCTGATCAGTCGCCTGATTCTTTAACTTCTTGGCTAAACTGAACAAGTATGCTTCAGTTTATAGCTTAATCAGCTTATTTTTTAGATTAGGTTTGTATCATTGTGTGTCCATTCTGCTTAATTTTCCATGCAGGCATAAAGCAGGTCTGGAAGAGCTGGGTTCATCCATATAGTAACTGGAAGTGACTCTTCCCTGCGGCAGAATGATAGCTGATATTTTAAGCAAAGATGGCGGTGGAAAGGAAAGAACTCCAATCTGTAGTTTGATCTGCTACAATTTGTGGATTATTCTCACCAAGGTCCCATTAACTCGCTCAACCATCCAGTTGATAATTTGGTGATACTGTGGCATCAAAACCCTGTGGATTGCCATCAGCTCGTTTAGCTTGGGAAGGATGTAGGAAGTGAAGTTAGTTCCGTTATTAATATGAACTGAGGGCAGCCATGTCGCTGTTTATGCATTCCAAGATGATATGGCCACTGTGACTGCCTTAAATCCTTGATCGCCCAAGCTTCTACCCACCTGGTTAAGTGGTCAATCGCCACCAGAATGTATTTGGATTGGTTAGCTACCGTTGGCAGAGGGCCAATGATATCAAGGGAAACCATGTGCCAAGCAAAATGTGGTTTCACTAACTGGTATGAACACTTTTGGCGGAAAGGCTTCTCCACTTGGCACTGATGGCAGCAGGAAATGGTTTTGAGCGCTTCAAAGTTCATGCTCTCCCAATAGTACTGAGGTTGCAATAATTCTAGGGTCTTCCATACTAAACCATATTCAATGGCTTTTTGTGCGCTCATAATAACACTTGGTCAGGCTGAAGGCCTTGGGAGTGCATGCCATTGTTCATCATCCAATTTTACAATCCAACATTCTTCTGGAATCTATTTAACCAAGGCAAGCTGACTAGGGGATGAGCATTACCGAATATATGTGTAAAATGAAGAAAGATAAAATTGGGCACCCTGGGGTACTCAAGTTACCCTTGTTGCCAGCGGGGCTGCCAGGTATGGGGGTTTGGTGCACTTCTCCAAGGGCGTTTCCCCCGCTATGGAGAAGGTGTGAAGGAAGGGGTCTGTGTGTAGGAACCAGAGTAGGAACCACATTTCTATGAGCGCCTGTTGCCTTGGCCTCATATATCCATAGAGCCAGGCTTGGAAGTGCTCCAATAAGTGGACGTGGAACCTGTTGATAATCCCATGAATGGTTGGGACTGTGCCCCTGAATGCATCTAAGGCAATGGTGTGGATTGTCCACATTGCAATGGGTATCATTAGGGAATGGAGGGTAGATGGGATTGGTGACTCAATCTGGAGCACGAGGAGGCTCTTTGATATAGAAAATTCCTGCTCGTTTTGGATCTTAAGCAGGCGCGCGACTTCCTTCCATATGGCTTTGGATGGGGGAATGTTTCTAGGCGGTGATGTAGGGAGCCCTCCCCTCCACATACTGCGCAGGTTGTATGGAGGGAATTGGAGCAGTCCGCAGTCCTATAGGTCCTTCTCAGACAGCACCAGGCGTTGGCTCTTATTCTCGACTGTAGGAGTGGTGGTGCGTCATTTTTCACACTGCCTTCTGTGTGGTTAAGTCGTAGGGGATGTCCAACACATCTAGGTAATTGATTCTAACAATGGTTGGGGTTGTAGCAAGCATGTCTCTCCGGGGGTGATTTTCTGGATTTCTTAATTTGAAGTGGGGGCTGGGTCATCCCCTTCCCTGCACAGTGCCTGTGTTCTCTACGGTCCATCCCATGTGGCGGATGGTTCAGAGGATGCATTTGAAGTGAGGGGAGGCTCCATGAGGACCCATTGCAGTAGGGTGTTTAGCAAGGTATGATAGTATTCTGGGTGGGCTATGTGGGTTGGTTAATTTGAGCGCCTGTGTGAAGTTAGTCCTCGCTGCCCTGGACCAGTGTTATTGTGGGAGGTCTGGGGCAAGGACTTCCTTTATCCAAGTTCCTAGGATGCGTTTGGCGTGGCTCTCAAAATCTACTAGTCCCATGCCTCCACTTGAGCATGGGCCGAAGAGTGTTTCCATCTGTATGGGAGGGTGGGAGCCGGGCCATAGGCAGCCCTGGATGAGTGCGCGGATTAAAGTTATGAAGGTAGGTGAGAAGGCGATCGCGTGGGCAGGGTACCATAGTATTGGGAGGATGAGTGAGTTAACAACTGTTACTCGCCCCATTAGTCCTGAGGATCTTTCCTTGAGGGAGGCGACGTGGGTGGATATCCGTTGTAGCAAGTTTCTTTCCATTTTCTCATTGGCATATCTCCCTGTTTCCAGCCATATTCCAAGGTGGCGGACAGGAGTGGTGGTGGGAGGTGATGCAAATGGTAAGATGAGTGGGTTTTTTCTTCTTATGGGGGTATGAGGTTCTGTTGTTGTAGCCCAGTTGTTAGTGTACTTGCCTAAGAGAATGATTTCTGTTTTCCTTTTGTTGAGCGATGCGTTGCTCACCATGGAGTATTCCTCTAGGGTGCGTTCCAGCTGTCGGGCATCATCATTGTTAGCTATACCTGCCATGCAGTCATCCGCAAAGGCCAGTATCTTGACTGACGGCTGTCCTTGTGCAGTTATGCCCATGAGGCGTGAGTCAGTTACGCGGAGGAGTGGGTCAAAACTGAAATTATACAGCAGTGGACTGAGGGGGTCCCCTGTTTGATCCATCTGTGTGGTGTGATATGTTAGTTAAGAAGCCAGGGCTGCATACAGCCAAGGTTGCAGATTCTGTGAGGAGCATCGCCCAGTTTATGAATATGGGTGGGAGTTTCAAAGCTGTAGGAATTCCTTTAGGTATGGCCAGCTAACGCGGTCATATGCCTTTTCCTGGTCTAAGAAGACTAGGGCTCCAGTTGCTTTGGACTGACATATGTTTGCAACAGGGTGTATGTTGTTCCAGATTGAGCGCCCTGGTATAAACCCATACTGGTTGGGTGACAGGACGTCAGAGGCAATTGCGCCTAATCTGGCTGCTAAAATTTTTGTTAGAATTTTTGTGTCAGTATTAGATAGTGCTATTGGACGCCAGTTGGTCAGGTCCAATTTGTCACCCTTTTTATATAAGGTTATGACATATGATTTATGGCCACCAGGTAGGAGGCGTGTTTCCAGTAAGCACTGGTTCATAGACGCCAATAGGAGGGGGGCAATTTGTTGAAAATATTTTTTGTAAAATTCATAGGGTATCCCATCAGGCCCTGGGCATTTCCTACGTGGTGCACCACGGATTGTATCCCAAAGCTCCTCCTTGCAATTATGTTTAGAATATTGTAATTCGGCGGTGTGCTTTGTATCCCGGCGTTTTGTATAAATTCTGTGATTTTTTGTGGGTCTGTTGACGTATTGCGGTAAAGTTTGGTGTAGTAACAGTGTACTTCCGCCTTGACCTCCTCAGGGCTGGTTGCCACAGTGCAATCAGTCTTGTGGACCTGTGTGCATGCGGGCTGGTTGCCACAGGAGTGGAATTGGTGGAAAAAATATGTCAAGCAGGTTTTACCTTCCTTTATGAACTTACCTTTGTTTGATACTTTGATTCTGAGTTGGTGTTCAAATGATGAGGGTGTTTAGTTGGGCAGATATTTATGCCCATTTGCATCCCCAGTTGGGGCTATAGCCAGATCTCAGGGGTATTTAGCTCAAGGTGGTCCAGTTCCGCCAAGGTATGCTTGATTGTGGCTGTGTCAGCGGTGTACTTAAGTGCTGTGAGATGTCAGGTTTTGTTGATTAGTTCCTTTTTAAAATTTGCCCATGTTACGATGGGATCTGAGGTGAATGGGGATGTAAATTCTGGGTTTGTAGCCTCATGTTTGACCCAGTCAGATATTTCAGGTAATTTTATGTTTTCCGGGTGAAGCTTTCTCCAAGGTGACACCTGTGCATGGGTTTGGGTTGGCGATAGCTGCACCATAACAAGTCGGTGGTCAGAGAAATTGACTTTTTTGCTGTAAATTTGGAAAATCTTGATCGTTGAGATTGCAGGACAAGGATGTGTTAATGTGGCTCATTGATATGAGCGCTCCCTCACATATGTTGGGCCATGTCATGTGGGGAGGGAGTGGTGAACTGGGGGGAGGGCATCCTGTAGGCAAAAAGATGCCTTCATTGTACGAAATTTGATGTGCCCCAGTGGGTATCCCCTGGGGTTAGGCCATCAGTCTGTGTCAGGGTTATCCCAGCAGCTAAAGTCGCCCAACAAGATAGTATCTGGTGGGAGGGTGAGAGTTCGAACTGTTTCAAGAAATTGTTTTCTCTCGTTTGCAGTGCACAGTGCTTAGATGCATGCTATCAATATTGTTTCCTCTTAGCATGTGATCGTTGCTACTAAGACTTGACCGTGAAGGTATGAAGGTAAATTTGTAATTTTAAATTTTTTGTTATTTCAGACAATCACCCCGCAGTGGGACGTCCATACTGATTGTGATGGTGAGACCATGGCTGACCAGAATCCTTCTTCCCCTTGTAAACAGTGGTTTTCTTGGATGGCTAAGATGTCTACAAGGGGTTTTCTCAGGAAGTCCAGCTTTTTGGCTTGGGACGTTTGAGCCCTGGCTCCCACGATGTTTAGCGTCCCTATTGACACTGAGGTGCCCGCGGCGCCTCAGGAGCAGTTGGGAGGGCCTCTGGCCCTAACCCACCGTGGCTCATTTTGGCCATGCTCCACATCTGTACTCCAACTCTCTCATTGACAATGTCAGTTCCCTTGATCTGACCCAAATTTTGTGGGAATTGTGGTTTTTTGATTTGCATTATCTTTTTCTGCATGTGTCTCATGATGGTTCAATGCGGGGTGCTGATTGGGTTCTGTAATTTTGGGGTTCAAATTTTGAGAATTGTGCACCACATTTTCATCCATATTGCGGCTAAATTGTTCCTCAATGTGTGCATGATTGATGTTGCTTGGTGACTCAGTTGAGTTGCTGTGAAAATTTCTAACCTGGGCATATTGTTCTGATTGGTTGGCTCAGTGTATATCCAAAATGTCATCCCAAATTTTTCTGGGGTCGATGGATGATTCCACATGCACCGCCACTTTGGCTGCTGCCCGCTTATGTGCTTTTTGTGCCGCTTTACATTGTTTGTTTGTAACTGGGTCCATGATGGAGTAAAGTCCATCTTCACCCCAGCGGAATGGGTGGTGACCATCGGTCATTCTGGTGAAGTTTTCGTTACTTTTGTTCATGGCTTCCTCACAGTAGTCTGCTTCCATTAATCCCTCCTTCATGGGGCATGCGTGTTCCTTGTGTCCTGATGAACCGCAGTGGTTGCATATAGGTGGTGCGCGTTCCAGTGTAACTTGGAATGCGGATGACTGTCCCCCATCTGCAAAGTGAAACTCTGTTGTACGGGGGATTCTTGATAAGTCATCTTCCACTTCAGGGAATGAGTTTATCATGGCGATAGCTTTGCCTGTGCACAGGGTGGGCATCAGGCAAAATCTTTGTAATTTGAGTTGCATAATTTCTCCATAGGCTACAAGGCCTTTGCGGAGCTCCTCCTCAATTACCTTATGAGGAAGGTTGGTAGGGAGCGAGTCAATGAAATGAACAAAGCTTTCGCTTGTTCCATCTGGCGCTCGCGGTGCGCACTATTTTTTGCTCTTGGGGAGGGCAATTTTGACGCAGACTTTTGCTGCGGCATTGGCTTCATCAGCTGTTTTGAAACCAATATTGATCTAGCTGCAGCCCATGTTGTTGGTGACGACATATATCGCGTGTGGGAAAAGGGAGGGCTGTGCCTCACATGTTTTCACCCATAGGGTTGGGGACTCATCCCCAAGGAAGAGTCAGAGCCCATGTTCACCTTTGAAAGGGGTTGGTTGCATTGGATGTACATGTACTGACCTTGTTTTATAGTAAACATCATAAGCCTGGATGGTGTCTGAGTTTGTGGTTTCTTGGCGGATTGGGTTCCTGGTCCCCCTCCAGGGCATTTCTTACCCTTGGGTGCACCATTTAATGAACCGCTTGATGCGACGCTCACCCAGGTTGTATTAGATTTATTAAAAGTCCCCATCTCTCCTGTATGATTATCAAAATTGCTGTTTGAATCGAATCATAGTAACTAAAGTGATTGTTATGGGAAAGAAAAGCTATTCTTCTGGAATTTATTAAAACTTATTTTGTCTAATACCTTGATATTTGGGGCATTTTGTCATCTTATTTCCCGCTGAGCATCTTGTCAAACATTTCATCGCTGAGGTCCGTTGTAACCGCAATGTATGTCAATCTTGATAAGCAATTGGCATTTAGGTGTTTTGCTCCAGGTTGGTAAAGAATTTTAAAGTCGTAGGCCTGTAGCTTTAGAGCCCATCAGGCTAGAAGCCCCTCAGGCTCTATGAGATTCTTCAACCAACATAGCAATGCATGATCTGTTAAAACATTAACCTAACTCCACTAAAATATACCCTTAATTTCTTGTATGCATTGATCACCGCTAAGCACTCCCACTTGGTCAAGGTGTTATTGTGTTTGTGGCGGTTCAAGCTATGACTTCAGTATGCAACTGGATGATCTTCCCCTCATCATCGTTTTGTGATAGAACTTCTCCAATGGCATAAAGTGATGCATCCATCTGAACAATAATTTTTCATAATTCAGATAATATAACACCGGCGCACTGATTAATGCCATCTGAAGCTTATCAAGAGCATTGGTGGCGTTCCGTCCATACAAACGCGGCATTCTTTATAAGTGACTCAAACACTAGACCTCCAGTGCAGTTGGAGTTGGGAATAAAGCGTTGGTAGTAACTAACTATCCCCAAATATACTTACATTGCATTTACTGCATGGTGGAGCCATTTCCCAAATAGCTTCCATTTTGGCCGGTTGAGGTTGTAGCCCTTTTGCATCTACCACAAGCCAAAGGTACTATAGTTGGTCCTTGAAGAAGTGACATTTGCTGGGCTTAATCTTGATGTTAGCCTTGGCAAGCCGGCGTAATACCTCCTCCAGATGAGTAAGGTTCTCAGAAAATGTCCGTAAAGAACATTGATATTATCAAGATACAAAAGAATGCATGACAGCTTCAAGTCGCTTAGGATGGTATCCAAGGCCCATTGGAACGCGGCCAGTGCATTACATAGTTCTTATGGAATACTGGTTGGCTGAACAATCCCTTTAGACATAATAATGGCGCATTTATTTTGTACAACATGGGTAACTCAATTTTCCAGTAGCCCAACATCAAATCCATCACCAAGAAGTAACGAGCTCTGCCTAACCAATCCAGAGTATCATTGATCCGTGGCAAGGGATATAAGTCCCTTTTGGTAATAACTGTTGATCTTCTAGTAGTCTATCACTACCCAGTTAGTGTGATCCTTCTTTTTGACAATTAGAATGGACAAAGACCATGGACTATTTGATGGTTCAAGCATCCCTTGCTTCAGGGGTTTTTCATTCACCTCTATGACAACTTCATTAGCTGCCCTTGATCAGTGGAATGACTGTGACCTGATGGGAGGATGATCTCCAGTGTCCAACCAATGGACTGACCCCAAGTGCATCCTAATACATGATCGTCAACTGTGAAAATCCGCTTATATTTCTGAAATAAATGCGATTGCTCACTTCTTCTGTGAATCTGATAACCATGTTAATTCATTTGCACGAGCCACAGTCATTACATTGGTTTGTGATCAATGTAAAAGCAAATTCCTACAGCAACCCAAACTCATGAACAAAAAGTACCTCCTCAACAGGGATCAAGTGCAGTATGCCACTGTTTGGTGTCAGCAGATATGCAGCAGTTCATTTTGCAGTTTCATTAGTAAAACCTTGATCTCTCCATGTCCAAGTAATGTAATGCCTGGAGCCACATGGGGCTCAAGCCGCAATTGATTATAAACCAAAAACTTCTCATAGAGTCCATCTGGCAATTCTACCACCAATTTGGTGTTCACAATTACTTGGTCTAGAAGGAAAAGTTAAAACCAGTATCTCGTAGAGGTAGCCCTTGATATTCATACATTTTCTGGGGGAGAGCCCATGTCTTCCTCTTTAGTCAATGTTAGCAAACTGGACTCACCTCGTCACTGTCAAGAGAGTGTCTGTAACTCTCTCGTTCCCATCAAGATGATGTGGGATGCAAACCCATATGGCTAGGGAACTAGCCATTAAGAGAAAGGGAAAGAAGACACCTCGAATGATGCCTGTGCCAAAGGTACCCCAGGCAAGGGTGTAGAGCGCAACATATAGTACCAGGTAAGTGAGTAACATAACAGCATGAGTGGACCCCAGAGGGGAGTCCATAATCAAGTGTAACTTGGCGTCAGGGGGCTTGGGTGCCTCAATCTGGAGGAGACCTGGGCAGCCCAAGGGAGCACCTGGGATTTTGGTAAATTGCGATAAAAGGTAGTGGCCCACATAGTTGGAGACCTTCCCAAAGAGGTCCGCCACCAAGTTTGCCCAAGGAACCATAAGTAAAACGTAAAATAACGGGTAATTTTATTTAAAAAAGTCAACCAACGAGGAATGTTGGTCACAAAAACATATTTAAAGTGGGCTGGGGAAATTCAGGTACTGCGGAAGTGTGCCCAAGCCTTGACGCTTAATAAACAGACACTTCCATCCATTTTAGTAAAATACACCAAAAGTGCCTTCACTAGAGTAATCGATTGAAGCCATATTTTACCTGATCCTTAAAATTTTATAACTTGAACGGGATTTGAACCCTTGCTCTCCAATTAACCAAATCAAACCATCTTCGTTTGTAACATAAATCGTTCATTTTAGTGCCTGGGCCAAGATAAGAGGCTAGGCATTTTGCACCCATTAGTATCTATCTGGGAATGCTTGGCTTGCACCCAGCGTTGATCTATGGTGTGTTTCAGGTCAGGAAGAGCCTGAAGTTTCACCTTCTGGGCCTGCTGTCGCCCAGCCTTATCTCTGGCATCAGTTCCCACTATTAAGTCTTCAACCATGACATTATCCTCTCCTCCTTCTTAAGCTCCACCCCCCTTCAGGGGCGTTTGCTAAGGAAAAGTTCTTATGTGCTTGTGGCAACTTCATAGCAGCAACGGCTGGCTTAGACTGAGATCCTGCAGCCTCAAGGAAACGATTATGGAATGATTCAATCAGGTCTTGGGCATGTACACAATCCTGTGCCAGCACTCAACTGTTCTCTGCTGCATCAAACCCCTTCCAGGATACCAGGTACTCAATGAGTCGCTTAACCTGGCGGGAGGCTACTATTTCCTCCACTTCCCATTCCGGCGCCCCATCCACAAGATAAGCCTCGGTAGTCACAGGTGGAGGGCCCTCAAACAATGTCAATTTGCTTTCATGAAAGATGGAGAAGATCTGAAATGTGGAGGGAAGATCCAAATGGTATGAGGCATGACCCACCTTTCTAACTACACGGTAAGGACCAATCCTCTTTGGACCCAGCTTTTTGCATGGCTGCTTGATAGGGATGTTGCGAGCATCAAGCATCATGAGATTCCCTTCCTTGTATGCTGGAGCCACTCGCCACTTTCCATCGGCATTCTCTTTATAAACCAACATAGCCGCCTCAGCTGGGCACCATGGTATAAGCAGGGTTAAAGCCATGGTTAGCAAAAAAGGGTGAATAACCAATTGATGAATGCAAAGTGTTGTTGTAGCTAAATTGGGCCATGAGAAGGTGAGGAACCCAATCTGAATGGTCTGCGGTGGTGTAACAATGCAGAAATTGTTCCAAGCACTGGTTCACTCGCTCAGTCTGCCCATCTGATTGGGGGTGATAGGCAGTTGAATGGCAGGGGCGAATCTGAAGAGTTTTACACAACTCTTCCCAAAAGATAAAGGTGAACTGGGGGTCCCCAGTCACTAATTTTTTTTAGTACTAGATGGGGTCCCCAGTCACTAATGATTTCTTGAGGAGCCCCATGAAGCGCAAATACATGGGCGATGAAGGGCCTGGCCATTTTAGCAGCCGTTATGGTTGTTCTGCAAGGAATAAAGTGGGCGAACTTTGTAAAGAGGTCCACCACCACCATGATTGCATCATACCATCTGAAACGGGTAACTCCACAATAAAATCCACTGATAGGGAAGTCCAGGGCCCTTCAGCCTTTTGGACTGGTACCAGCAACCCTGCTAAAGGTTGCCGATTGGGTTTCATTTGATTGCAGATCAGGCACTCTTTACAGTACCGCCCTACCTGAATAAGCAAGACCTTCCAATTGTAAGTGCGTCGTATCAACTCCAAGGTCTTTGCTTTCCTAGGATGACCAACAGTGATTCCGTCATGATGGTCCTGCATGATCTCCAGGCGCAGTGGTCCAGCAGAAACCCATAGGCGCCCCTGAAACCACACCATCTCATCTTTCATGTTATAATCCCTGGATAAGACCTCCTGATTCAGGGCGCTCTTAGCGAGAACAACAGCATATTCAGCTGATAAAGGCTGAGAAAGAACTAACTTTCTAAACATACTATATTCTGCTGCATTTTCCAGAGGCATGAGCGCTGGCGTATGTACCCTGGACTTGGGAAGTTGAGACAGAATCATACTCAGTGGAATCATCAATTGGGTGTTGTGAATCTCTACCTCCTTTGGATTGGGAGACAAAGCAGGGTTGCGGCTCAAAGCATCCGCCAAACCATTCTCCTTGCCCTTGGTGAACCATAAGAAAATGTAAATAGGGCAAGGGTCTCATGCCAATGGGTCTGACGTGGAGTTAGAACATGTGGAGCATGGTAGTACAAAAGGGCTCGGTGGTCTGTGCGTACCTGGAATAGTTGAGAGGAGCCATGTAAGTGGTGACGCCAATAAATCAGCGCCTCCACCAGTGCTAATAACTCCTTGTCATATACGGCGTAATTTAACTCATGCAGAGACATTTTCCTAGAAAAATATCCCACTGGATGCTCAGTCCATCTTCACCCACTAGAACAGGGCAGCTGCAATGGCAAAGTTGGAAGCATCTGAGGACACAATGAGCTCCTTGACAGAGTTAACATGGCGAAGGATGGATGTGGATAACAAGGTGCACTTCACCGCTTGAAAAGCATCCTCCAAAATGGGGGGCCACTGAAGCACCTTGGCACCGCTGGCCTTATATAAGGGAGCTGCCACCTCGGAGAGATTGGGTGGAACTTCTTGAGGAACGTACACGTCCCCAAAAAGCTCCTCAGTTCCTTGACAGAGGTGGGGGTAAATCACTCCCAAATAGCCTTCTCCTTGTCTGGAGTTATCATATGGCCCTGGTCAAAAATGACGTTGCCCAGAAAAGTAACCTGGGACTTAAAGATTTCGCATTTACTAATCTTGAGGGTAAGGCAAGCGGCCCTCAATCTCTCCACTACTTGTCAAAGGTGTACTGCATGTGACTCCTGATCGGGGGAAAACACCAGGATGTCATCCATGTAGGCAACCGCACATACCCCCAACAAGTCTCCCAACGCAGCATCAATGCGGCGTTGAAAGATGGCAGGGCATTCTTAAGCCAAAAGGGCATAACCCAGAACTGGAAAATCCCTTTTCTGGTACAGAATGCGGTTAACCACTTCTGGCCCTTCTTTATCCGGATTTGATTGAGTGCATTGAGGCAGTCCAACTTGGAGAAAACTTTTGCCTTTTCCACATAGCGTGCAATCTGGGAATCTAAAGGGATGGGATGGAGGTCGGGTACAGTCACATTGGTTAAATTTCCATAATCAACACATGGACGTAAAGTTCCATCAGCCTTCTCCACAAAGAGAAGTGGGGAGCAAACAGGGGAGGTACACTAAAAGATGGCACCTTTGGCCAACTGCTCCTTCACCCATACATCTAAAACCTCTTCCTCCCAGACAGTCAATGGGTATATGGGGGAAGAAATACGCACCAGATCCACAGTGAGCTTAAATTCACAATCAAACTCGGAATGTTCTGGTAGCCTACTAGTTGAAGCTGCATCAAAAGAAGATGCCAATTCCTCCAAACAGGAAGATAAGGAAAGTCCCACAGTGGGCTTCAGCAAAGGGGCAAGATATGGACTGGGAACATTGGGCCAATGGGGTAATTTGCCCTGGGCGTTATCCTCAGACAAATGAACAATCAACTGGTGACCGTTTGTCAAAGACAAAGATAAAGTGTTTTCTTTCAAATTAGTTCTGAAGTCAAACTTCCGCCACCACTCAACACCCAAAATGATGGGAAACAAGAGGTTTCTGATAGCTTGAAACTGGTCAGATAATAGATAAGAGCCTACCTGGAAATTGACTGACTCTCTGACGTTCAGTGTGGGATTACCTTGAGAAGCCCCACCTCTAACCATACCACCTGGTGAGTAACTCAACTCAAGATAGTCAGCAAGGTTTTGATCAATAAAATTATTTGAGACACCAGTATCCACCAAAATAGTTGTGCTGAACTTTCCATAAGAAGATGTAAGGTAGCAGTCAACAAGAAGTATCCATAATGGGATTTATTAAGCGCAAAAACACCATCAACTCACCAAAAATTCTTCCTGTGGCTTGAACAAGCCATCAGGGTATGTTTTGGAATCATAGAAGGGGAGGGATAGTGGGCCACTCTTACTACTGAGGCCACATATCCCACCACACCCTCTGCAGGTGCATATACATCCTTATATTTATAAAGAAGTTCCTTTTCAACTTCCTGAGAACCCCTAATCATGGTAGGGGTCAGATGAGGGTTCTCAGGAGTAATCTGATATACTGAAATAGGGTCCTCATCCAGATCATATGGGCAAATAAACGGTTCATTTTGGGATAAATCGCTCACATTATAAAACGCGTTTTCTGGCTCTAATGAACCCACACTCATTCCAAGGGTTCAGTGTGCATCATTATCCAGGGCCATCACCCCCAAGCCCAGAGCTGATGCCTCGGCATGCACCTCAGAAATGTGTTGGGGAGAAAAAATGATAACGGAATCCTTTTTTGTTAAATTTGGGTTTGGACCCTCCAATGTTCCCAATTTCCGCTGAGATGGGGAGGAAATCAGTGGGAAGCATCTTACAATTCAAGGAAATATTACTAGTTGAGGACGCGATATTTATAGGGACGACCATGGGTGGCATCATCGTGGCAGAATTATCTGAAACCTTGACTTCATTCTCAGGGCTAGACCCCTGTACAGTTCCAAATTTAGAAGAAGTAGAAGGATTAGAAGGATAAGATTCCCTCATTTCAAGAGGCGCGCGTGATTTTTTAGCTTCTGTATTTATATGATTTGATCTGATGATGGCCAAATTACCTGGCCCCTTTCAGGTTGGATAAGAGAAACTACCTCAAAGGGTTTTGACAAGATGATCAAAATTGGAATGAGGTGACTGCCAAATTGGGGAGTTTTGCATCGATATATCCAAGGTTGAACGGAGAAATGACGTTTTAACCTCATCAGTTAATGGCAAAGCCTGGGCTTTTTTGCAGCATTCACTCAAGTATGCTTTCATTGGCTGACCCACTTGACGCAGAGAAAAGAACTCGAAGAAGGAATGGAGGGATGCTTTATCAGGTCAATTCTGCTCCAAGACCTGTTCCAAACCCTCTATTGCTCGCCACAAGAGCGGCTGTGTGCGAGAGTACTGCAAAAACCCAGTCACCCACCTCAGGAGATAACTGTGACAACAGATCCACTCCTCGCAAAAGTGGAAATGAACCAGACAAATTATATTTCCCTAAAGAGGGTTTTGGCTCAAGGAAAGCTAAGGCCTGACGAATTTCTGAGTAAATCTTGGGAGAAAGGCAGGGAATCATGACATTAGGATTGCAAAAAGTCTGAGACCACCAGGTACAAGCAGGAAGGGTGCGCTTCCCAATTGATAGTTGCAAGAATAACGCTGAGATGCACCAATACAAAACCAAATGAGAAAACTGTGGTGAACACCATCGTGGCAGTGACAAATGGCCAGCACACCCAATTTACTAATAATGAAAGTCCCACACAGATAATTCTTATGCACCTATAATAAAAAGGTTAGTCAACTAATGTCAAGAGAGTGTCTGTAGCTCTCTTGTTCTGAGTAAGGTGATGTGGGATGCAAACCCACATGGCTAGGGAACTAGCCATTAAGAGAAAGGGAAAGAAGACACCTCGAATGATGCCTGTGCCAAAGGTACCCCAGGCAAGGGTGTAGAGCGCAACATATAGTACCAGGTAAGTGAGTAACATAACAGCCTGAGTGGACCCCAGAGGGGAGTCCATAATCAAGTGTAACTTGGCGTCAGGGGGCTTGGGTGCCTCAATCTGGAGGAGACCTGGGCAGCCCAAGGGAGCACCTGGGATTTTGGTAAATTGCGATAAAAGGTAGTGGCCCACATAGTTGGAGACCTTCCCAAAGAGGTCCGCCACCAAGTTTGCCTAAGGAACCATAAGTAAAACGTAAAATAATGGGTAATTTTATTTAAAAAAGTCAACCAACGAGGAATGTTGGTCACAAAAACATATTTAAAGTGGGCTGGGGAAATTCAGGTACTGCGGAAGTGCGCCCAAGCCTTGATGCTCTAATAAACAGACGCTTCCATCCGTTTTAGTAAAATACACCAAAAGTGCCTTCACTAGAGTAATCGATTGAAGCCATATTTTACCTGATCCTTAAAAATTCATAACTTGAACGGGATTTGAACCCTTGCTCTCCAATTAACCAAATCAAACCACCTTCGTTTGTAACATAAATCGTTTATTTTAGTGCCTGGGCCAAGATAAGAGGCTGGGCATTTTGCACCCCATTAGTATCTACCTGGGCATTCTTGGCTTGCACCCAGCGTTGATCTAAGGTGTGTTTCAGGTCAGGAAGAGCCTGAAGTTTCACCTTCTGGGCCTCCTGTCGCTCCAGCCTTATCTCTGGCATCAGTTCCCACTATTAAGTCATCTAACCATGACAGTCACTATATGCAAGGTTAATATGACCCAAGTGCACCAGATCCTTTGGCGCCCCACTAGAGGTAAAGTAAATTGGTATCTGCTACCCCAGAATTTCGAAGGTCTTCACCGTCATATCAATGACAGTCCCAAAACCTCTCATAAAAGTGGTTCTAGTTAGCAGGTCATAATTATAGTTTGTTGGCACAATTGCTGGGGCTACAACAACTAATGACTTAAACCGCAAAGGTAACATGATATATGTTACCATAAAGACTTTGCTTTCTGTGCCAATGTCCCATAAACTATTTGATGTTGCACATCTTTCTTTAATGTCAACTATACCTCCAACTTAGTGGAAACTATGTTGACTGGGGCATCCATATCTATTATTACATGGACTTAAGTTTTGGCTACCACAATGACACATATGTACATTTTTGAATAGAAAAGTTTTGACTATTTAAAACATAGACATTTATGGGATCTTTTCTCCCAAGGAAGCTCATATTCCCATCGCCAACCTTGGGGTATTCTTTGATAAAAGTGTCTACTGGAAGGGCAACGTTTACTCCTTGCAAGGAAAGTGAATCTGTGGATGGGTCCATCTTGTCTGAGGAAACTTGGTCAAACATTTGACAAGCGTATGGCTTTAATTGCTCCAAATATCCTTCTTCTGCCATGTCCTTGGCTTGCGCTCACGTCACTATATTCACCCCTGCAACTAGATGCTGTTATAGGAATGTGTCTTTGTACTGAGGGACTTCCGCCAAATATTTATTAATAGGTTTAGGTGGGATTTTGGGAATGGGATAGCAGAGTTAGAGAGTCCCATCTCTACTACGCTCAGACTTTTCTCTGATAATCCTGTTCCTGATTTACATGATGGACATGACAATTGGGGCAACCTCATACCAGGTGCCCAGGGTGACTGCATTCAAAACAATTAGCCCCGTAGGCCTGCATCCTTAATTATTATATGATGGTCCTCGCCAAAAATTTGATAGTGGGTGAGCAGCACAAATCATTCCCGGGTTTGTATTTGGGGTGTTGATGATAAGCAGGTCCAGGGTGAAAAGTATACTGCTGGGGGTAACTCAACGGAATGAACCAGATGGGCAAATTCCCCCTGATAAAAAGACCGGATACAGTGGTGGTATGTTTACACTCTGTATTGAGTGGAGTGAAAGTTATGGATAGATGTCACAAAAACTGAATAATTTTAAGCAGGGGCACGTCATTGTCCAACATCAAGGTCATACATTGTAAAGCTCACAGTATGGCTTCAATGTATGGGTCATCACAATACACTAGTCAGATTAGGATAAAGTTCTTGCCCAATTAAAACATGGGCTACAGCCATAAATTGATCAGCAAACCTGGTGATGGTCTCATTATGCTGAAACCTGATGATCATAAACTCAGCCTTCCACTGTGACATCTTTGTGGTTCCTCCAAACAACTGCAGCACAGTATCATTCACTTCTTAGTATGTAACGGAACTGTTTTGAAGATAACATGTGACTTGGTCGGCACTTCCAACGTCCAAGGTGGATATTAACAGTTTTGTTTCTATTGATCTGAGGCTCCTTACATTGAAAACTTAAATCACTTGAAGTATAATGAATATTCCCATTGCAATCTAATGGAGGCAGCTTGTCGCTAAAACCTTTTGGAGAATCTCATACTGACTTTTTAACAGCATCCAAAGCAAGTTTGAGCTCCACATATTCAACTGGTGCAGCATGTTGGGAAGATCCCCTGTTAAAGTAAGACTGATGTAACAGGCCGGTGACTGGAGAAATTTTATTTCTTTGTGATAGATCAATGAGCCCCCTGTAGTGATAACAATTGTTATCATTTTGGCAATTCTTTGAAGATATGCTAAGGCATTTTTGTACAGGGTCAAGCCTGCTGAGCAAAAGGATGTATGCTATAGAAATTTCTGGTCCTCGGGGCACACTTAAGATAAATATAATAAATAGGAGCAATTGCCCAATGACACTCCTTTATTTTAATTTAATAAAACAGTGGAAATTAGCAGTTCTGCTCACTCAATACTACTCCTGAATCCTCTCCTTTCAATCTTCTCTTTATATCTTATATAACAGTAGCTTTAGTAGATACAACTTTAATGCTTAGATTATTCGTTCCACCATATTCTCATTGGTTCTGGCAGAGTTTACAAATACAAAATTACAATCGCCTTAGTTCATGGAGATCCACACATTCTTCATAAGTTGACATCACCTTATCACCTGATTTGGAGGAGACTAACAATTAAACTTTATGACCCGATATTGCCTCATCTCAAGGCGTTTCAATATTAATAACTATAAATCATGGTTGGTGGATTATGATCATCTGACATGGGTATCTTGGGCTTATTGTCCATTAATATCATATCTCAACACCCCTATAGTGAGCACCTCTTTTGTTGGCTTATTAGTACTTCAGACTTTAAGCTGAGGTTCAAGGGGTTTAAAGATTTAACCAAAAAGTATTTGTTGGAGAAGCCAGAAAAGAGGAGTGTTAAACTATAGCATAATGGACTAAAACATATTGATACTTATTTTTGGTCAGAACGCATCACCAAGATAATCATATTGGATTCTCTTGATCAGGAACGTCCAAACCTTTCAAAATTGAAGCTTAGTTGAGGTCTTAATTTATTCTGAATTGTCAAGACCTTGTGACTGAGTTGATTAAAAGCGCCCTTTGTGAGGTGTAGGGAGTCAGCAATTCAATTCAGAAGGCAATTTCACATGTCCCTTCACACGTGAGAATTTCTGTTCTGACCCTTTATATTTATCCATTGTAAGAAACCCCTAGATGCAAATGAGATTGCTTTGCTAGCCAACTCAAAAATTTTGATCATGGAGTGAAATTCTAGACTCATTTATCACTTGAATACCAACAGTACCCTTGTATCTATTCTGCATAATAAAGGCCACTAATCCCATTTAATGAAACAATTATATGTCTTCTGCCTTATCAGCCTATTAGATATTTTATTACCAAGTAATCAAGTTGTTGCCATTCTAGACACTTCAGTGGGAAACCACTATTACCTAGAAGTGTCCAACCACTATTAGATTATTCATCTGCTAAAGCTCCTAAGTTAATCATGAAAGCTTGGCTAACAAAAGCATCAGGTTACAAACTCTTGACATATAAAGGATCATTACAATCACTTCAAAGGAGACTAATCAATTAAACACTATATGGCTTGCCTTTCCATCAAAAATTATGGATCTTATGTGTTTTTCATTGTTATGGTGGATGTCTCATAAAGCTTGACACTTCCTGGTTGAGACCATGTCACATCCTTAACAGGCAGACTTAATGTATTCATTTCATATGTCATCTCTGGAAAGGTGGTTAAAAAAGTTCATGCTAGGTCCTTTAAGCCTATGTCCCTCATTGACAAGGTTTGAAAGTGGCAATGTCAAAAAGTTTGATGGTATATGATATGAACCTATCAAAAATCAAACTACTGAGTAGTTTAAAAACCTACTCCATAATTGATACTTAATGACATGAATTGATTGTTGCCTGATTAATCATTGCACCCAAATGGGGAAAAACAGCAGATGAAATTCAGGAATTTCCCATATGCTATTGTATTGGGATTTAATTGACAACCTGGGTAAATTTGTATCCAAAATACCATAATTGAAATCCCAAAGCACCAGAACAATAGGGACACAAGATTCATACATTGACAGAGCAAGGTTACCACTTCTTGGCCCTTATATTAGATGAAGAGATTGGATTCTGATCAATGAGGCCCAGGCGCTATCTACGCCACAAGAAACCACAAAGCCTATATATATTAGAGAGCCTTGACTCAATTAAAGTGTGTACCATAATTTTTTTCCTTTATAAAAAATTAATTTATATCTTTACAATCATTCAAATATCATAACAGTAACGTTAGCAGTCATGAAACAGGATATATGACAATAAATGGACCCCACTGAACGCAAAAATGCTTTGTCATCGCCCTTCAGGTGTCATACCCTATGTCATACTTGTAGGGTGGACTGCAGTAACAAGGCTGAGCGTATCAATGTCAAGGACATAAGTTGGTCTGTCTTCCTGAGCTGAAAATCACCCTAGAATAAAGCTGGGTAAGGGCAAAGTATGATCAACTTGGTGCTAGAGTTTGCATGAATGGCAATTAGTCTTATGTCAACACGCTCATATGTATTAGCTATTTAATCAATAATGATGGGTCATTACATTTATTTGGAAAACGGTAATCTAAACAAGTTGGATTTACAATATTTCCCAATCTGTAAAGATTTAAATTTAGTCAATCATTTAAGTTCAGGCTTACTTGAGATATAGCACTAAAATTGACAGTAAGCTTACATTATAGGTCAGATTAGGTGCAGTGCCTCAGCAAATAGACGATCGTCCACTTCCCACCAATAATTTTTTTTAGTGTTTTTTGCTTAAACAACTTCCTTGTTGGTAATCTCCTTTACTAAATCATTATATATCTTTATATCCAAATAAGAATTAGCTTTATATGTGTCCTTTCTGACGACCTTCCCGAAGAGGTCTCATTTAGTAAATATTGAAAGCTTTAGTGGAGTTTTTAGCTGATGGTATTGGGCTGTTCCCTGTGTTTGAGTGGGTACCCCCTTTTACCAAAGGGAACTAAAAGTTTTTAAATATTCTCATGACATTAGATGACAAACCATCATTTTATAATGCTATTGAGAGTTATAATGTATAAGACTTTTTCTTAGTGGTAACTGGGTGCGTTGGCTTTTCATTTGGTTATCATTTTATTAAAAATTTATTGGGGGTAAGGCCGACCATGGGATGGACACTTCTGAATATGACTCAGGACAGATAAACTTAGTACCGAGGGAGGCACCCCAGAGAAGCGATGTTATCTCTTGTTGCCAGCGGGAACGCCACTTATGGGGAGGGGAAGGGAACGTGTGAAGGGGCTGTAGCCAATATTGAGCACGTGTGGAGGAAGGGGTCTGATTTGATGAACCAGATTGGGAACCAGGAGGATACCAGCTGTCAGCGACGCGGTGGGAGGTATCCAAACATCCACGCTTGAAAGTGGTCCACCAAATGAGACCGGAATCTGTGGACAGCTTCTGGGAGGGTGGTGATGGAGCCAGCGATGGGATCCAAGACAATCGTGTGGATAGTCCACATGGCGATTGGAACCACCAGAGCACGGAGGGAGGGTGGAAGGGAGGAGGCCATTGATAGAGCAAACATATCTCTTGACAGACTGAAGGGATGCGTTTGATCCTGGCCCAGCAGACGTTGAACTTCGCGCCATGTCACTTTAGAGGTGGGGCACTTCTCCAGGCGGTGGAACAGCGTTCCATACTGGCCACACACGACACAGGATGAGTGTAAAGCGTTAGAGCGCTCAGCTGTATGATACACCCGCCTCAGGCAGTGCCACACATGGGAGCGGACTTGAGGCTGCAACAGAGGGTGATGTACATATTTCCTGATTGTTTTTGGGTCTCAATGGAATAAGGGATGTCCATCATGTCCAGGTAGTCCACCCTGGATAGGACATGGGGCCGAATGGGGATCACGCCATCATGGATGGGTAGCCCCTGTACCTCTTGTGTGAACTGAGGAGAGGGGCGGCCTCTTTGGGTTGTATGTCCGCTAATATGAATTCTCCACTCTACATTTCGCATGGAGAGTAGAATTCGTTTGTAGTGGGTTTTAGTCCCGTGAGGACCTGTGGCCGATGTGTGTGATGCGAGGTATTTCATCAGGGAGTGGGGGTTTGATGGATTGTTGAGGCCCAAGGCTCGGGAGAAGTTGGAGCGGGCTGCGCGGGACCAGTGTTGGGATGGGAGTGTAGGAGCGGTGATGGCCGCGATCCAGGTGCCCAGGATCTTGGCAGCATGGGCTTTGAAGTCAAGCAGGCCCATGCCTACATGATGACGAGGGACAAACATGACCTCTAGCCGCACTGGTGGAGGGCGGCCTGACCAAAGCCATCCTTGCAGCAAGGCATACAAGGATTTGAAGAAGCTTGGGGAGAAGGGGATGGCGTGGGCTCCGAACCAGACTTTGGATAGGAGCATTGAGTTGGCTAGAACAACCCTGCCAGTGAGGGTAGTAGGATGGGCTCTGAGAGAGGCGATTCGCTTCGTCACGTTGTCCAGTATACGGCACTCCATTACTGCCTGCGTGTATCCGCCTGCCTCCATCCACACGCCCAGATGGCGCACCAGTCCTATGATAGGATGTGGCATGAAGGGGAGCACCAGTGGAGCGGTGTGTGTTGAGTTAGTAAGGCGTGGACGTGGGCGAGCAGATGGGCTGGGTTGGGAACTAATTGCTGGGGCCCAGCAGTTCTGAAACTGACCAAGGAGGATGATTTCAGTTTTGGAGGCGTTCAGTGCTGCATTGCTTACCCGGGAATATTCCTGGATGAGAGCTTCAAGCGCGCGTGCATCTTGATTATTAGACACCCCAACCTCACAATCATCTGCGAACGCCAATATCTTGACTGGGGCTTGGCCTGGCACATGGACCCCAGTGAGTTGGGCATTCACATTTCGCAGTAGTGGGTCAAGGCTGAAGTTGTATAAGAGTGGGCTGAGGGGTCCCCTTGTCGCAAGCCCCTTTGAGGGCAGACTACTTCTGTTAGGAAGCCAGGGCCATGCACTGCCATTGTTGCAGATTCCGTGAGCAGCATCACCCAGTTGTTGAAGCGAGGGGGTAGGAGGAATTGATGGAGGCAGGCCCTTAGGTATGCCCAGTTTACTCTATCATAAGCCTTTTGTTGGTCCAAGAATACAAGTACCCCAGAAGCTGTGGACTGACATACATTAGCCACAGAGTGCACATTATCCCAAATCGACCTTCTGGGGATGAAACCGAATTGTTCTGGGGAGATGGTGGCAGATGCTACAGTCCCTAATCAGTTAGCCATATTTTTGTTAAAATTTTGGTGTCTGTGTTTGTTAGAGAAATGGGGCGCCAGTCGGCTAAGTCAAGCTTATCCCCTTTCTTGAAGAGTGTGACAGTAAAGGACTCATGTCCTCCTGGTAGGAGGCGCGTTTCCAACAGGCTTTGGTTAAGTGAGGCAAGCAGAAGTGGGGATATATATTTGAAATTTTTTTGTAGAACTCATATGGAATGCCATCTGGGCCCGGGCATTTTTGGTTTGGCGCACCATGAATGGTAGTCCATAATTCATTTGGAGTAATTAAATTCATTATTTCTGGGTATCAGAAAATGGTGCAGATATGAGCTCAGTCAAGAAATTCCGCCATTTCAGCCAGCTGAATTAGTTTGGATTGGTATAACTCGGAGTAATACATTTGCATTTTAATTGCCACTTTGGCCAGTGTATCCACTTAGTATTATCCGATCTTCGCACCTGTGTGCAGGCCACGCTCTGGCGTGGTGCAAAATTTTTAAAGAAATATGCGGTGCACTTGTCACCTTTTGTGATGTGTGTGGCCCTGTATTGAACACAAACCCGATGTTTGTGTTGCCTTTTGAGTGCGTTGAGGTGGGTGGCTGCCTCCGCCCACTTCCAGCCCCATGCAGGGCTGTATCCTGTAGCTGGAATGTTGGACTCCAAGTGTGCTAATTCTGCCAGAGTGTGCAAGATAACTGCTGATGTGGCTTGTGAGCGTCTGGAGGAGAGATGGCGAGAGTGGTGGATGGTGTCCTCTTTGAAAGTTGCCCATGTAGAAATGGGGTCCATGCAAGAAGGTGCAACAAACTTTTTTGCTAAAGTTGCCTCTTCCACCCACATGGAAAATCCTGGTGATGCGATCTCGGGGGGGGCGGATTTTGCACCAATGTGGGGCCTTAGCAACTGTGGTAGGTAGGCGGTATGTTATTGAGACCAGTTGGTGGCCGGAGAATTCCATTTTCGTTGTTTTGAAGTGGGAGATGTGGGGTTGGAATTTCGCTGGCATTAGAATAAGGTCGATGCAGGTCATGGACCTTAATTGGCCATTGTGGACATGGGGATGCATCATGTCATCGAGCAGCGGGGCATGTCATGGCAGCACATCCATTAACCCAAGGGTGGCCTTTAGAATGCATAGTTCTACGTGACCCTGTGGGGCGTGGGGTGAGGGAGGCCACTGGTCCGTTGGTGAGGTTAGCCAACAGTTCATGTCACCAACTAGGAAAGAATCAGGGGGTAACGGGAGGGATTTGACCAATGAGAAAAATTCCTGATGCTCGTGTGCACCATTTGGGGCATAGACGTTGACGATTGCATGCGCTACATCAGCCCATGAGAAGGTGATGATGAGCTTTTGGCCATTTAGGAATGTTTCTGAGGATATGAATTTGAAAAAATTATTTTTCCAAATTAGCACCCCACAGTGCTTTGACCAAAAGGATAGGGATGGGAGGAACATTGTTTTCCAAGTTTCCTTAGAACCTCGTGGACAGTGGGACTCCTGGATGGCCAGGATATCCATGGGTAAATTGTGTTATAAAAAACTCAGTTTCCTAGCCTGGGATGGGGAGGCCTTGAGTCCAGTGATATTCAACATCCCTAAAGTGAAGGTTTCCCCTTTGCACCTTAGATGCAAGGGGTGGTCCCCCAGGCCCACCGGCCTCTTCTAGGTCCCCACAGGCTTTCACAGCAGCGCGGGTGTTAACAGCAATTCTATCAGAGTTATTGTTGATTTTTGTGGAAAGAGTCACATTGGCTTTGGCCTTCACTTTTTGTTTTCCCAACGTCGGATGAATTTTTTGTGGTGCGGATGAGTTCAGTGCACCGTTGAGCGGGTCAAATTTTTTTTTTAGTTGGGATAGGTCCCAAGTTGGTTTTGACTGGAGCTTGGATGCAATGATTGGGTGAGATTGAGTCTCCCATCGGATCCTCAGATTGAGTGGCCCGCTTGGTATGGGCTTCCCAATCTGATTGGTTGATGGATTCCCAAGTTGCTTCCACCGTGAAGGTTTCCATGTCCTCCTGGCGTTGTGAGTGTGGGATAGCGGTGGTGCCCTTGGCCGTTTCCTTGGCCGTGGCCCTATGGGCCTGCTTAGCCTTCTTCTGTTCTTGTGGGGAGTTAGGCTTTACCAATAGGGAGCAGCCTTGTGCTCCCCACGGGAAAGCCTCTTTGGTGCTTGCGGTTGGTTCATAGTACGCCTCTCCATTGGCCATGGCTGCCAAGGGGTGCTCTTGGAATGTGACACCCTCCTTGATGGGGCATGCATGTGCCTCGTGTCTGAACGCATCACAGTGGGTGCAAATGGGTGGCGCGCTGTCCACAGTTACCCAGAATGGGTGGGTGGTATGCCCTGCGATGTCAATAAAGGTGGAGTGCAGGATCTGGGTTAGGTCCTTCGCAATCTCCTCAGTTGGGGTCAGAACTGCGATGGCTTTGCCGGTGCACAGGTGTGGCATCAGCATGAAGTGTTGCATTTCAAAATATTGTATTTCACCATATTTGGCTAGACCATCTTTCAGGTGTTGTTCCAAAATGTCACGTTTTACTGTAGTAGGCAAAAAGTCAAACGTGAGGAAAATTTGGTTTGATTTTGTCCATCTGGTGCATTTAGTTTCAACGACCTGTTGCCCTTTGGGGAGGTCAACCACTATGCGCACTGCTGCAGCCTCGTCTGCTGCTATTTTGCTCTTGAAACCTAGGTCCAGCCAACCGCATGACATGGAGTGTGGTGCAACGTACATCGCAGTTGGGAAAATTTTGTGTACATCTTCACAAAATTTTTCCCATATAAGGCCGTTTTTGGATGTCCAGATACACGCAGACTCCAAATTCCACCGACGAAAGTGGTTGGGAGTGTGGCGTGTTGATGTACTGGTTGCATTGTGCTTGCCATGCGAGTATCTGGGGAAATTGTGACCGCCAGTTTTTAAGATTTTTGTCTATTCCAACGGATTCTCTGGGGAGTTTTTGAACGTTGGAGGCTGCGGGCCTTCCACCTGCTCCTCTTACCTTGCTTGCCCAACTGCTCCCTGACATGGGCGCAGACTAATCTCCTCTTTGAGATTATCAAACTAGATTCAGTCTTGAATTGAATAGGTTCAAAAGTGATTGCAACGAGAAAGAAAAGTTTTTTTGGTTATCATTTTCCTCGCTACAGTAATAATGTTTGTTTTGACAATTTCAAAGCTCTGCGTTTCTTGGGTTATGTCTCACAATAGGTTCTCTTCCCTTCCTGTGTGTACCTAGTAATTTAGGACCTTTATAGGTCCTTCTGTTTACTATTCTGTCCTAACTCTGAGAAAAATATTGAAAGTATGCAGGCGCTAGCCTCATTTTTTTGAAGCTTCTATTAGTTTCGTTATAAACAGCCCTCAGTAGCACCTTTTAGGGCTGACTTGCCGCGTCCTGTTTTTTCAAAGCAGCTAACTGGGTATCTATATTTTTTTAATAAAATCAGCTAAAGTTTCAGATATTGATAGAAAGTTTGGAATGCCTTTTAGAAGCTTAGCAACCCATGCTTTCTTCTAAATCTTCCATAAGGTCATACCACTAGCACAATGGGACATTTTTTTGTGTCATGTTTTTATAATTAAGTTAGCTGGCCCCTTTTGTCAGGGTAAATCCTGACATTAGTGGAATTCCTAAGATTATAGATATTGTCAGTCAGATCAATATGATATGTGATGAAGTTAGATCGAGTAATTGCATATCAAATTAATGATTGTAGTGATAATATTAGATTTATCATTTAAATTACTTTATTTGCGATAGTATTCAGTCAATTAATCGCACCAAAATGAATTTATGATGAGACTGAGACGATTCCCACTGCCTTTCAAAATCACATGCAAGTTGCAATCCCATAAGCTCCAGAGAAGAATAGTGCACTGTTTAAAATCATTTAAGCTTAGGTAAGTCCAGGAAGTTGGATGGTATATAAAGCCATGGCATTCATTTGGTTAATCTTTGCGGTCAATAAATTTTTCTTATAATGCAAACACTATTAAGTTTATTTACTAAAGTGTTATCATTACCAATCTACCACCCCAGCCTACAAGAAACGCACTTCCAACTTTCTCCTTTTAAAGTCATGTCTTTAAGCAACTCCCATACCAGCTTACCCACCATTCCTTATACCTGGACAACTCTTGTGTCCTTGTCATACTGGGCTAAACCCCTTGGTTATGCTAACTCATGGTTAGCTACCCCCAACCAGGTCAGTAGTATACAAGTCCCTGACACCAGTCCTTAAACTATTTTGAAATTAGTAGGACGTTCTTTTTCTAAAAAGCATAAACAGTTGGTAATGCACCCTTGGGTATGGTGGGCTCTACCTACCATATGTTTCTATGCAATTGTTCACTTCTGGGTAACTTCCTAGCCTAACCAAAGGGTGAAATTAAGTTAACCACAAATGTTTCACCATCTGAGACCCCTATATATAAAGCTCTTGGAAAACCAATTCTCTTTTGAAGATAGAGCTTCCTTTACTTTCCCATCATCTTTCTCAGGAGAACTTATGGGTTGTGAGGTTCTAGCCCCAATGGTTTATTTTATTTTCTTAGGTTGATTTTTCCATTGTTGGTTTACCTGCAGCCACCCCTTTAAATATCTCCCTCAAAAGGACTGATTATTGACAAAATATGGATCATATTCCAGTGTCACGCCTTTGCTTTCAGGAAACTTAGGGTCAGCAGGGATCTAGCCCCAAAATTATAATTACTAATATATCTGATAGCCTTTACGTTTGTAAATCACGTTACCCAGAACACTAAAACCCTTCAGTGTAAGGAAGTCTCAACGTAATAAACTATGGCTATACCCCACCAGTCATTAAATTTATGTGGTGCTTTTTTAACCCAATAAGTCTTTTTAAACAGGATTTTTAATATATGGATGTAACATTTGAAAGCTCATTCAGGGCTACCCCTGAGCCAATTTCTGCATACCATGTCACCCCAGAGAATCCTTGGATAGCCATCAATATGATTCGCTGAACTCAGGGGTTATCAAACCATTTTGTTAATAGAATATGGCAATAGGTATTCTATATCAGAAAATATTGCTGGGTATGAATATTCAGTCATGAGAATGACAAACTATCTCACTATCTTATCTGATTTAAAGATACGTCCTGGTAACATTATTCTGGCTGAAGCTGATCCTACATTTGGTTTGGATGCTTTTTCTGTGTTAAATAAAAACATTATGAAGATTTCTGCTTCTATTACTTTTTCTTCCACTTCTGAAAAAATTTAGGACAGCCATTTTAGTTGATCTTAGTGCTGTTAGAAACCCAGTATGCCAAATAACCTGGCTTCCTTTGTGGGTATGCTAGAACCCACAAAGGCATCCATTGTCCACAAGGCACCGCTAGTTTTAGGGAGTGTGAGGAGTTGCGCATAGAGAGGAGCTTAAAAGGCACATTTATGGAATTTTTCCCTTTTACTCTTTTAATTAATATATAAAAAAGTAAAGTTTTTTCTTAATAAATATTTTTATTTGAATAACAAGTAAAATAAAATAACCCAACAAACTTCTAAGTAATAATTGTTGTATTTTATGATAGAGGGGAACCACGAGGTTATGGAGTTTAAGCTCCTAGGATTACAAATCTCTTTTGCTTTGACATTTAAATTGAATCCAATTTAAATTTTAATAATATACAAAGAATCGGCACTTGATTGAGCTAAAACTTACAAATGTCAATGCCCTTAACGCCTACTACCCCAGCTTGAGGTGGTGGTGCGCTGCCATCTGGCATGTTTCAGCTGCCGCTGAAGTGCGCCTGGGCTGGCTCTGCTAGCCTTCTATCGCTACCAGGTGTTATGTTCACCTTCAGGACTTGGCCCACCATCTCATAAGTTCCCAGGTGGTTCTATGGAGCCTTTTGGTGCTCCCACAGAGCAATTTTCATTTTGGCCTCCAGGTCAAATATAAGAACCTCTTCCCATATGCAAGCACGATCATAAAAGAGATGGCCAATGCAATGGTTAAAACCACCGGCCACATTGAAATCTGCACCTTTAAGGGGTATTTTGACCTTGTTTTCTATTCTGAGGCTGATGCAATGGCAGCATCTAAGCTGTCATTACTTTTTAAAAATATTTCCATTCCTACTGTTTAGACCCAGCTCATGGATGAGGCCTCTTTGGTGATCCAGTTTGCTGGGTTTCCCTCTCACCTTTTCCCTGAATGCCTCCACCACAAGCTCATGGAGGGTTTGGCCATTTACAGCACAGATCCCATGTTGCAATTTGTGGTTCCAAATGGAGTGGATCATTTGGCAGGGCTGCGTGCCTTTAAAATAATCTGCCCATTCCATCATGACACCCACCTCATGATTCCCCCTCGCATAGTGATCAGGTCCACCCCTGATCACCCATTCTGGTTGCACGTTGAGAATGGCTGCGCCATTTTCCTATTGTGCTTTGATCTTGATTACTCAAAGTACAAGTGCCCTATGGCTTCCGCCTCCACTGCTTCTGCCGCTCCCCCTTTGGCATTAGCTCAGCTACAGCAGCGCTCAAATTTTTGATTGGGGCTTGATTCTCCTGCCCCCAACCTCAGTGAATTCTGGAATGGCTTCTGAAGCTGCAGCCAATCAAAAAGGTTAAATGTTTTAAAATTTTGTCGATTTATGGCAGCCTGAGCTGATTACTGAAACAGTTTCAGCTGAGCTGCCACAGTCAACAGTTCAAGGCCAATCACTACTGACACTGCCCAAATTCCAGTGGCTTTCCCAGTGCTGGCTCAATCCAATCCATTTGAGGGTCTCAAATGGATTGTTGAGGACAAACGGCCATACCATGTCAATCCAGATTATGCTTTGGAGTAATTTTTTGTCAATCCTCCCAGATTGTAGACCCACACTTTTTGTACAAAAATAGATATCTGCTATATAAAAATATTAATAAAATGGTGGTCAAAGCTGTGGCTGCTTCTGCCAACACCTTAAGCCGCCAGCAACTCCATGGAGCGATGGAACCCCAGGTTGGGGGTATTCCTATCCTCAAATCCCCACATGATTTCTAGGAGGATGCAAAATATGAGATTGAGGAGCTCGCTTTTAGTGCAAGCTGTGCTTGCATTGATGTGACTAAACTTCATTTTTGACCCCAATTAGCCCAAAACCCACTGGCACATCAAGTCATTACTTGTGTGCCTGCTCTCATCACATTCTCTGAGCATCAACTTGCTCAATATATTGAGGCAATGGACACTGCAGGCCTCATTAATGAAGAAAACTCTCAACTAAATCTCCTTATGCCACATGTCACTGATACCCACTCCTATGGTATCTGCCATGGTACGCCAGCTAAAGCGGGCGCAAGACAAAAGTTTCCCCAAAACTTCCTCGCCATCTGATATGGCTTCCTAGGCTGATAACTTAGGGGCTATATTAGGATTTTATTATTTCTAATAATCTTTTTATTTGGCTCATTTTAAAATTAAGATGCATGGAAGCTCCCCTTTTTGGGTTGGGCACCACTAATGCTAAAAAAAGCTCCTAGTATTACGCCTAGGCTATTATTAAGAAATTCATTTTGTAAATCAATTACCTATTTTGAATTGAAATTACCCATGTTGTTGTTACTCACATTGTATATTAGTGATGCTATCATCCCTTGAATGGCGCCATTTCTCTTTTGACTTTTGGCTTTAAGAAAATTCTTTTTAAAGAATTTTCCAAGGCTTATCTCAGATGTCAGGTTTGATTTAACAACTAGAGGTTTTTGGTGTCTTGTGTTTGAGAGTTATTTTTTTCTATTTATTATTATTACAAGAACTTCTAAATTTGTGGCAGAATTATTGAATCTTATGCACTAATTTATTTAAAGTTTAATGAATAATTGTGCTCTGAGCCTGAGAGGAGCTTTGAGGAGAGGATAATTAGACAGAGGGGTGTTTCTTAGCCCATCTCACATACAGAGTATGATTTAGATCAGGTAACTTGGTAAGTGTAACAGCTCAGGTATTGGAACTCCTCTTTATAATGAAGGAATTAAAATCCCATTCCAGCTAGATAGTGTCATGGAAACGGCAGAAGAAGTTTAGACTGGCCTGCCAGTTGGGGTGCGTAATCACCCAAAAAGCCATCCAGAATGCCAGAGGCATTGTTGACTGAATGACGTTGTATGGAGCCGGGAATTGAGAAATGACAAATCGTTGTTGTAATACAACAGTGAATATGATCCTGAAAACAAACTAAATCAAGCTCACCCTGGACCCTGGGGGTCTTGCCGCAGGGGGCGGAACCACAGATATGGTTTTAACAAGTTCACCGGTATACTGGGCTGGTTCAACTGAGGAGACAAGGGTGCGGATCCTTGCTTGAAGATGGTGGACATAAGGCCACAAGAGCTCAATATATTGTTGAAGAAAGTGCAAAATGACAGGGTTAAATTGCCTTAAGTATCTAGCATGCTGAATCCAATCTATGACGGTGGGGCCATAATGAACATGAGTACTGGTAGAGACCATCTGGTGTACAGACTGATGGTCCACCAGGGAAAAGCCATTGGCAATGCGGCCAGAAGGAAATCAATAAAATCAAAATTGAAGGGTTTTGGAGTAAAATTATATTGTAAAGGAAAAGGAAGAAAATTGACCAACAAATTTCTCAGTGTGATGCAACTGATTAAATAGTAGTTAATTGATGCGGGGACAAGCTGGGATTGAGACCCTCAATTTCGCTAACTGGCGAATTATTTGGGAATGGGGTGGATAAGTTCACTGGCAACTGACATTGAAGAATTTGGCGGCAGGCTAAATCACTATCAGTTTGACCTCGAACGTCCAAACTGAAGCTTGGATATGTTTCCAACAGTTGGTGCAACAGCTTTTGGCCTGATGAGCAGTGGGAATCACCCAAGGCCACCCCACATAGGGGCAGTCCCATTTGGTTGGGAACGGGTTGAGACGCCCAATCCGCCCATCCCTGGTCGCTGGGCCATTTGTTTGATCAAAAGCGTTGCATCAGCCGCAATGCCCAATTTGTGGGTAGGGAGCTTTGAACCCTCAGTGATGGTGTCCAATGCTATTACCTGCCCATCAGGGATGATCCCCAATAATTTTTGAGAGGGGGTTAATTTTTTCAATCATAGAGTTGGCCAAATCAAAACTGTTGGTGATTCCAGTCAATGGGTCAGTCTTTATCCCTTTCTGACTACATGAAATCTGAATATTGGGCTGACTCCCACTCAATTTTGGGTCAATCAATTTCATTTTGGCAATCTCAGTGCAGATTTCCCCAATTAACTATACTAATTTGGCCAAGGTGAGGGTGGGTACCAGGGGAGGGATTAGAAGTGGAAGAGCTGTTACCCAGCGCTCATCTACCATGTAGGCGAGGTCGCCCTGGGTAACGAGGGGTACAGCTACCCTCTTCAATACCTTTTACTTGGGAATGGGAAAAGGGCCTGATCAATGGCCAGGGGGCGTTCCCTAGGACTTACATTACCCTTTCCTTTTTTAAAGGAAGGGAACCACCACCAGGAAACTGCATGAGGGCCACATTCTTGTGCGCCTTGGGTAATTTGATCGCCATTACCATCTTGACCTTTTGGGGAGGGCGGGGATCATTGGGGTGGGATTCATGAAATGCTTGGACCAGTTCCATACAGTTTGCACAATCGCGCTCCTTGACCCAACTGTTTTCATAGGCCGGATACCCTTTCCAAGCCACGAGATATTGAATGGACCATCAGGACTTACATGATGCCAGGATATTCTACACCTCGGCCTCTTCCAAATCTTCAATGATGATTGATTCAGGTTCTGTGGGAACCATACCCTTGAAGGGCAACAGCTGGGAAACGTGGAAGACAGTATGCTGTTTCCAGTGAGCCAGAAGCTTCAACCAGAATGCACCATTACCCAAGACCTATTCCACCAAATAGGGGCCCAAATGCTTACTTACGAATTTATGAGATGGGGCTTAAATTTGTAAATAGTGGGTATTGAGCATAACATAGGAGCCCACTGTTAGATTGTGACCCGAGAGCCACTTACAATCTGCAAACCACTTGTAGACATCAATAGCTTTGGTGAGGTGTTCCCGCATCAAGGATTGAATTGACCTAATGTGCTCAGCGGTATCTGCTGCAACTTGGACCATGGGCACAAGAAAGGTCCAACCAAAAAATGAAGGATAATAACCCAACGTTGATTTGTAGGGAGAAAACCCCATGGATGCATGCGTACTATTGTTATAAGCAAATTGAGAAAGGGGAAGGTCGTTGGCCCAGGTGTCCTGTGCAGCTGCAGCATAGCAACGCAGGTACTGTTTGAGGACTTGGTTAAATCGCTTGGTCTATCCATCAGACTCGGGATGGTACACTGTGGAATAACAGGGGGATATTTTTAGGATAGATAGGAGTTCACTCCAAAACTGTGCCGTGAACTGTGAACCATGGTCGCTGATGATCTCCTGTGGGAGACCAAACATTGAGAACATGTGACGTACGAAAAGGCGGGCAGTTTCCTCTGATGTAATCGCGGAAGTGCAAGGAATAAAGAGGGAAAATTTAGTGAAACAATCCACCATCACCGCTGTGAACCTGTTAGAGCAGGGGAGTTTGACAATAAAGTCCACAGACACCGACGTCCATGGACCCTCCGCCTGCTGTAAGGGGTGTAAAAGACCGTTTCTACTGGAGCGGTCTGACTTAGCCCGAGCACAAGTAACGCAGGTGGCAATCCAGGCTAGGACTTCTTTTGTAAAACCTGCCCAATTGTAGGTCCACTTGATCAAGTCGATGCATTTCTTATTGCCAGGATGGCCAACCATGGGAGGATTTTGATGTGCGTGGAATACCTCAGTTCTGAAGGAGGGAGGAACCCAAACGCGTGACAGAAAGTAAATAAGACCCTCCTCCAATGAGTATAGGGAGTGTTTATGATTCTGGTGAGATAACTGCTCAACCACCTCCATGCCCTCAGGGCAGGCCATTTGACTGGCTAAGACCTGAGCAACTAACTGAGCTTTGGGAGCCAGAGCGACAGAAGAAATGACAGAGGGGACAATTGACAGGATTTGGGAAGCAGAAATCACAGTAATGAGATCCACTTCCTCTGGGTCACATAACAGTGGGCGGGGCTGCGGCCTAGAAAATTGGGAAGTATGTTGGGCGCACCTTTTACAAATTTGTATTTGAAATTATAGCTGCACAAGTCCCAATAGGTTCAGGCTTTCCGGTGCACCAATTTTTGGGGTTTGCAAAAATGCAAGAGAGCATGGTGATCTCTGCAGACTGTTAACTCATGTTGAGCACCCTGTAACAGGTACCTCCAATAAGTAAATGCCCATGCTACGGCTGCCAACTCCTTGTTGTAGATGGCCCAAGGCTGCTCCATAGAGGTGAACATCCGGGAAATGTAGGCAACTCGGAGTTCTAAGCCCTCGTGCTCTTGGAGCAACACTGCCCCCACTGCTACTGATGAGGTGTCACATGCAACAATATATGGCTTGGTGGGATCAGCGTGTTTCAAAATGGGAGGAGACACAAACACTTCTTTGATTTATTTGAACGCCTGTTGGCATTTGGGTGTCCAGCAAAATGGTACGTTCTTCCCTGTAAGGGGTGGAGTGGGGCAGCGAGCTGGGAAAGTGCTGGAAATTTTTTTAAGAAAATGATAGTTCCCAAGGAACTCCATAATTGTTTCTGGGTAATCAGAGTTAGCCATTCTCAGATTGCGTCCAACTTATTGGGAGGGATTGCGTAGCCATCTTTAAGGATGAGATTCCTGAGGAAGGTAACCTCCTCCTTTATAGAATTCACACTTGAAAGGCTTGACAAACAATCCTGCCTTATGCAAGGCGGCCACAACGCTTCCAAATCAGTAGCATGCTGTTCAGGGGTTGGGAAGTGATCCAGAATGTTGTCAATATATGAAACTGCACAAGTAAGCTGGAAGTTACCCAGTATATTATCAATCATATGATGAACACAGCGGATACAGCTTTCAGCCCAAAGGGCATCACGCGTAATTGAAAAATACCTCGCTTCATCCAGATTGCAGTTAACCATTATTATCCTTTCATTATCCAAATCTGGTTAAAAGCGTTCACTAAATCCAACTTATAGTACACACAGGATTTGGCGATTGACCTGGCTGATTGTCTGCTCCAGAGGAAGGGGGTAGGGATTGGAAACCATTACTTTGTTTAAATGGCTGTAATCCACGCAGGGATGGAGGGAACCATCATCTTTTTTGGCGAAGATGATGGGGGACGCAACTGGAGAGGTCTCCTTAAACAGTTACCCTTTTTTCAGCATATCTTCCAACCAAGTGTTGAGTGCAATCTCCTCCTCCACTATATGAGGATACAATGGACAATTGATATTCACCAACTCCACAGTCGCTCAGATTCCACAATTGAACCTAGCATGAGGAGGCAGATAATCCGCTTTTTCAGAGTCAGAGATGCTTCGATAATGTATTAAGCTTTTGGGAAAATAGGCCGGTATGCCCGCAGGAGTGTTGAGGGAAGTAATAAACTGCCGCCTTGTGTTTTCTTAAGAGCGTCTATCAAAGGGAATTCACCCTCCAGCTGACCATTGACAAACAACAACATATTAGACTCCAGGTGAATCTTGACAGTTGTCAGCGCCACCATCCCACTCCTAAAATCACCAGAAACACCAAGTTTGGCATAGCAGAGAAATGATTGCAGAAGCTGAACTGGTGTACCAAGAAAGGTACTGGCTGATGGATGACATACAAGGTCTGGGAGGCAGAAGAAGCCACCATCACCGAGGGACCTGCATCCATGTCCAGTTCTAATTGTTGGGCCAACTTGACACTCATGAAGTTTCCCTTGACCCCAGTATCCGCCAGGGCCTCAAAGTAGACATGGTGTGAAATGACACTAATCTTCATAGACAATAAGAAATAAGCGAAATTTGTTATTAGAAGATTTGAATTATTCTTTTGTGACTGAAGAAATAACTGGCAAACTGGGGGAAAGGTCGGGGGCTTTTGCTGGAGCAAAAATTGGAAATTACGAGGGCGAAAGAGCTGACTTCCTCCATCTGGGCTTTTATGGATTCATTTATAGGTGAATCAGAGTCAGCCAACTCAGACACAGGAGTTGCGACAGGATTGGCAACCAGGTCTACCACTGGTTTGAAGGTAAACAATTCATCCACATCTTCATTGGTTAATCCTATCATATAATTTTCCCTTCTTATAACAGGAAGCGTAGTAGGGGAAGGCATTGATAGTGGTCGCGGTGGAAAATATTTGATCTACTGTTCCTTGTACGGTGGACCAGGCCTCATGATGAGCAGAAATTGAATCCAAGCCTTATTTAAAGACTGCCTGAAGCATATCATTAGAGAGGCCCAGCACGGGAGCCAGTTCATAGAAGGCAGAAATCAAAGAAGCCAAGCTAGGGACTTTGGGCATGGCATAGAGCAATCTGAATAGGTGGTATGAGCGTGACACAGGGGTTTCAAGGCAGCCAATATGACAGCCATTAGTGGAGTGGGGTCTCCCGCTTGTAAAGAAGAGCGCAGAAGGCCTCTGACCCAAAGGTGGGTGTCCACTTCCACAGCTTCCAGTAACGCGACCCCCTGTTGGGAATGAGATAACATGGAGGCGTTATTGAGTGCAATTGCCAAACGCATTTGCACCTCAGTGAGGGCGTCAGTACTTGATTGGCTATCTCACGGGAAGGAACATTGAGCTTCCTTATGGGCTATTGGGAGGGTAGGAGCAGCAATCCGTGCAGCTTAGTCAACCTGAAGAAGATTCTCCAGGGTACAAAGGTTGCTATTCCCAAAATCAGTAAGTGACCAAACAAACAACAAAAAACAGGCTAATGATTGCACATGCATTTGGTAAAGGGTAACCACTTCAGCGCCCACCTTGAAGAGCAGGGCGGAAGTGGCTAAAAAAATGTTTTGTTGATTATGTCATGGAAACGTCAGAAGAAGTTTAGACCAGCCTTCCAGTTGGGGTGCATAATCACCCAAAAAGCCAGCCAGAATGCCAGAGGCATTGTTGCCTGAATGACGTTGTATGGAGTCGGGAATTGGGAAATGACAAATCGTTGGTGTAATACAATAGTGAATATGATCCTGAAAACAAACCAAATCAAGATCACTCTGGACCCTGGGGGTCTTGCCGCAGGGGCAGAACTACACTTATGGTTTCAACAAGTTCACTGGTATACTGGGCTGGTTTGATTGGGGAGACAAGGGGCAGATCCTTGCTTGAAGATGGTGGACATAAGGCCACAAGATCCCAGTATATTGTTGATGAAAGTGCATAATGACATGGTTAAACTGCCAGAAGTATCTAGCTCATTGAATCCAATCTATGACAGTGGGGCCATAGTGACCATGAGTACTGGTAGAGCCCATCCAGTCTATGGACCAATGGGCCATTAGGGAAAAGCCATTGGGAATGCGGCCAAAAGGAAATCAATAATATAAAAATTGATTGGTTTTGGAGGAAAAATTATATTGTAATGGAAAAGGAAGAAGATCAAACAACAATCTTCTAAGTGCAATGTGACTGATTAAGTATTTGTCATTTGATGCGGGGACAATCTGGGATCAAGACCCTCAATTTCGAGATAACCAGCGAACTATTTGGGAATGGGGAGAATAAGTTCACTGGGAACTGACATCAAAGAATTCAGTGGCAGGCTGAGTTGCTTTCAGTTCAACCTCAAACATCTGAACTGAGGCTTTGATATGTTTCTGATGGTTGGCGCAACAGCGTTTGGCTTGATTCTGCAGCGGGAATCACCCAAGGCCACCCCACATAGGGGTGGTCCCATCTGGTGGGGAACAGGTTTGGGACACCCAACCCGCCAATGCCCGGTCGCTGGGCTGATTGTTTGGTCAAAAATGTTGCATCAGCTGCAATGCCATTTTTGCTAGAAGGGAGCTTTGAACCCTCATTAATGGTGTCTGATGCTATTACCTGCCCATTGGGATCATCCTCAATGATTTTGAGAGGGGGATAATTTTTTTGATTGTAGCATTGTCCAAATCAAAACCATTGGCAATTCCGGCCAATGGGTCAGTATTCATCCCTTTCCAACTACATGAAATCCAAATATCAGGCTGACTCCCACTCAATTTTGGGTCAATCAATTTCATTTTGGCAATCTCAGCTCAGATTTCCCCAATTAACTGTACTAGTTTGGCCAAGGTGAGGGTGGGCACCAGGGGAGGGATTCAAAGCGGAAGGGCTGTTACCCAACGCTCATCTACCTGTGGGTGAGGTCGCCCTGAGTAATGAGGGTACAGCCACCCTCTATTTGATACCTTTTTACTTGGGAATGGGAAAAGGGCCCGATCAATGGCCAGGGGACATTCCCAGGACTTACAGATAGCTAGCACGTGTGCCTTAAAGTTGCTTCCAAGAATTATTATTGGCCAAGACCTAGCTTTATACCTTGAGTTGCATTACGTTTTTTAGTACTAGATGGCAATTGCATTACTTACCTAATGATATGGTTAGGGAAAGTGTCTCCAAGGGTATACACACATAAAAGTTCAGAGTATAGATAACTATAAAGTTAGTAACTACCAGACTTTTTTTCTCGTTGCAAACACTTTTGCAACCTATTCAATTCAAGACTAAATCTAGTTTGATAATCTCATAGAGGGGATTAGTCTGCGCCCATGTCTGGGAGCAGTTGGGCAAGTAAGGTAAGAGGAGCAGGCGGAAGGCCCGCAGCCTCCAACGTTCAAAAACGCCCCGGAGAATCCGGCGGAATAGACAAAAATCTCAAAAAACCGGCGGTCACAATTTCCCCGGATATACTCACATGGCAAGCATGATGCAACCAGTACATCAACACGCCACACTCCCAGCCATTTTCGTCAGCGGAATTCAGAGTCTGTGTGTATCTGGACATCCAAAAAACGGCCTTATGGGAAAAATTTTGTGAAGATGTACACAAAATTTTCCTGACCGCGGTGTACGTTGCAACTCACTCCATGTCACGCAGTTGGCTGGACCTAGGTTTCAAAAGCAAAATAGCAGCAGACAAGGCTGCAGCAGTGCGCATAGTGGTCGACCTCCCCGAAGGGCAACAGGTCATAACCAAACGCACCAGATGGACAAAATCAAACCAAATTTTCCTCACGTTTGACTTTTTGCCAACTATGGTAAAATGTGACATTTTGGAGCAATACCTGAAAGATGGTCTCGCCATATATGGCGAAATACAATCTTTTGAAATGCAACGCTTCACGCTGATGCCACACCTGTGCACTGGCAAAGCCATCGCAGTTCTGACCCCAACTGAGGAGATCATGAAGGACCTAACCCAGATCCCGCACTCCACTTTTATTGATATTGCAGGGCATACCACCCACCCATTCTGGGTAACCGTGGACAGCGCGCCCCCCATTTGCACCCACTGTGATGCGTTTGGCCATAAGGCGCACGCATGCCCCATCAAGGAGGGCGTCACATTCCAAGAGCACCCCTCAGCAGCCATGGCCAGCAGAGAGGCGCACTAGGAACCAACCACAAGCACCAAGGAGGCTTTCCCGTGGGGAGCACAAGGCTGCTACCTATTGGTAAAACCCATCTCCCCGCAGGAGCGGAAGAAGGCCAAAAGGCCCATAGGGCCACAGCCAAGGAAGCAGCCAAGGCCACCACCGCCATCCCACACTCACAACGCCAGGAGGACATAGAGACATTTTGCGGTGGAAGTGACTCAGGAATCCATCATCCAATCAGATTGGGAAGCCCATGCCAAGTGGGCCACTCAATCTGAGGATCCAATGGGAAATTCAATATCACCCAATCGCTGCACCCAAGCTCCAGTCAAAACTGACTTGGGACCTATCCCAACTGAAAAAAAAATTTTTGACCCACTTGATGGTGCACCAAACTCATCCGCACCGCAAAAGATTCATCTGACATCAGGAAAACAAAAAGTGAAGGCTAAAGCCAATGTGACTCTTTCCGCAAAAATTAACAAAAACCCCGATAGCATTGCTGCTAACACCCATGCTGCTGTGAAAGCCCGTGGGGACCTGGAAAGCTGGTGGGCCTGGGGGCCCGCCCCCTTGCACCTAAGGTGTGATGGAGGAAACCTTCACTCTAGGGACGTTGAATATTGCTGGACTCAAGGCCTCCCCATCCCAGGCTAGGAAACTGAGTTTTTTTACAACACAATTTACCCGTGGATATCCTGGCCATCCAGGAGTCCCACTGTCCACAAGGTTCCGAGGAAGCTTAGAAAACAATGCTTCTCCCATCCCTATCCTTTTGGTCGAAGCACTGTGGGGTGCTAATTCAGAAATATAATTTTTTCAAATTCACATCCTCAGAAACATTCCTAAATGGCCAAGTGCTCATCGTCACCTTCTCGTGGGCCAACATTGCACATGCAATCGTCAACATCTATGCCTTAAACGGTGCACACAAGCGTCAGGAATTTTTCTTGTCAGTCAAATCCCTCCCGCTACCCCTTGATTATTTCCTAGTTGGCGACATGAACTGTTGGCTAACCTCACCAATGGACTGGTGGCCTCCCTCACCCCACGCCCCACAGGGTCACATAGAACTAAGCGTTCTAAAAGCCACCCTTGGGTTAATGGATGTGCTGCCATGACATGCCCCACTGCTCAAAAACATGATGCATCCCCACGTCCACAATGGCCAATTAAGGTCCATGACCCGCATCGACCTTATTCTAGCACCAGCAAAATTCCAACCCCATCTCCCACTTCAAAACAACAAAAATGGAATTCTCTGACCACCAACTGGTCTCAATAACATACCACTTACCCGTCACAGTTGCAAAGGCCCCACATTAGTGCAAAATCCGCCCCCTTGAGCTCGCATCGCCAGGATTTTCCATGTGGGTGGAGGAGGCAACTTTAGCAAAATTGTTTGTTGCACCATTTTGTGCGGACCCCATTTCCACATGCAACTTTCAAAGAAGACACCATCCACCACTATCGCCATCTCTCCTCCAGATGCTCACGAGCCACATCAGCGGTTATCTCGCGCGCTCTGGCGGAATTGGCCATATGGAGTCCAACATTCCAGCCACAGGATACAGCTCTGCATGGGGCCAAAAGTGGGTGAGGCAGCCGCCCACCCCAACGCACTCAAAAGGCAACACAAACATCGGGTTTGTGTCTAATATAGGGCCACACGCATCACTAATGGCGACAAGTGCACCGCATACTTCTTTAAAAAAAATTTTGCTCCATGCCAGAGCGTGGCCTGCACATAGGTGTGAAGATCGGATAATTCCAATGTGGACACACCGGCTTAAGTGACAATCGAAATGCAATAAATATTACTCCAAGTTATACCGAGCTAAACCAATTCAGCCAGCTGAAATGGCAGAATTTCTCGACTGAGCTCATATCTGCACCATTTTCTGATACCCAGAAATAATGAATTTAATTACTCCAAATGAATTATGGACTACCATTTGCGGTGCGCCAAACCAAAAATGCCCGGGCCCAGATGGCATTCCATATGAGTTCTACAAAAAATATTTCAAATATATATCCCCATTGCTGCTAGCCTCACTTAACCAAAGCCTGTTGGAAACGCGCCTCCTACCAGGAGGACATGAGGCCTTTACTGTCACACTCTTCAAGAAAAGGGATAAGCTTGACTTAGCCAACTGGCGCCCCATTTCTCTAACAAACACAGACACCAAATTTTAACAAAAATCATGGCTAACTAATTAGGGACTGTAGCATCTGCCACCATCTCCCCAGAACAATTCGGTTTCATCCCCAGAAGGTCGATTTGGGATAACATGCACTCCGTGGCTAATGCATGTCAGTCCACAGCCTCAGGGGCACTTGTATTCTTGGACCAACAAAAGGCCTTTGATAGAGTAAACTGGGAATACCTGAGGGCCTGCCTCCATCAATTCCGCCTACCCCCCGCTTCATAAACTGGGTAATGCTGCTCACGGAATCTGCAACAATGGCAGTGCGTGGCCCTGGCTTCCTAACAGAAGTAGTCCGCCCTCAAAGGGGCTTGCGACAAGGGGACCCCCTCAGCCCACTCTTATACAACTTCAGCCTTGACCCACTAATGCGAAATGTGAATGCCCAACTCACTGGGGTCCATGTGCCAGGCCAAACCCCAGTCAAGATGATGGCATTTGCATATGATTGCGTGGTGGGGGTGTCTAATAACAAAGATGCACGCGCGCTTGAAGCCCTCATCCAGGAATATTCCCGGGTAAGCAACGTGGCACTGAACGCCTCCAAAACCTAAATCATCCTCCTTGGTCAGTTTCAGAACTGCTAGGCCCCAGCAATTAGTTCCCAACCCAGCCCATCTTCTCGCCCACGTCCACGCCTTACTAACTCAACACACACCGCTCCACTGGTGCTCCCCTTTGTGCCACGTCCTACCATAGGACCGGTGCGCCATCTGGGCGTGTGGATGGAGGCAGGCGGATATGCGTCAGCAGTAATGGAGTGCCGTATACTGGTCAACGTGAAGAAGCGAATCGCCTCTCTCAGAGCCCACCCTACTACCCTCACTGGCAGGGTTGTTCTAGCCAACTCAATGCTCCTATCCAAAGTCTGGTTCGAGGCCACGCCATCCCCTTCTCCCCAAGCTTCTTCAAATCCTTGTATGCTTTGCTGCAAGGATGGCTTTGGTCAGGCCGCCCTCCACCAGTACGGCTAGAGGTCATGTTTGGCCCTCATCATCAAGGTGGCATGGGCCTGCTTGACTTCAAAGCACATGCTGCCAAGATCCTGGGCACCTGGATCGCAGCCGTCACCGCTCCTACACTCCCATCCCAACACTGGTCCCACGCAGCCCACTCCAACTTCTCCAGAGCCTTGGGCCTCAACAATCCATCAAACCCCCACTACCTGATAAAATACCTCGCATCACACACATCGGCCACAGGTCCTCACGGGACTAAAACCCACTACAAACAAATCCTACTCTCCATGTGAAGCGCAGAGTGGAGAATTCGTATTAGCAGACATACAACCCAAAGAGGCCGCCCCTCTCCTCAGTTCACACAAAAGGTACAGGGGCTACCCATCCATGATGGCGTGATCCTCATTCGACCCCATGTCCTATCCAGGGTGGACTACCTGGACATGATGGACATCCCTTATTCCACTGAGACCCAAAAGACTATCTGGAAATACGCACACCATCCTCTGTTGCAGCCTCAAGTCCGCTCCCATGTGTGGCGCTGCATGAGGCGGGTCTATCGTACAGCTGAGCGCTCTAACGCTTTACACTCATCCTGTGTCGTGTGTGGCCAGTATGGAACGCTGTTCCACCGCCTGGAGAAGTGCTTCACCTCTAAAGTGATATGGCGCGAAGTTCAACGTCTGCTGGGCCAGGATAAATCGCATCCCTTCAGTCTGTCAAGAGATATGTTTGCTCTATCAATGGCCTCCTCCCTTCCACCCTCCCTCCGTGCTCTGGTGGTTGTGCAATCGCCATGTGGACTATCCACACGATTGTCTTGGATCCCATCGCTGGCTCCATCCCCACCCTCCCAGAAGCTGTCCACAGATTCCGGTCTCATTTGGTGGACCACTTTCAAGCGTGGATGTTTGGATACCTCCCACCGCGTCGCTGACAGCTGGTATCCTCCTGGTTCCCAATCTGGTTCATCAAATCAGACCCCTTCCTCCACACGTGCTCAATAGTGGCTACGGCCCCTTCGCACGTTCCCTCCCCCTCCCCATAAGTGGCGTTCCCGCTGGCAACAAGAGATAGCATCGCTTCTCTGGGGTGCCTCCCCTGGTATTAAGTTTGTCTTTCCTGAGTCATATTCGGAAGTGTCCATCCCATGGTCAGCCTTCCCCGCAATAGGTTTAAAAATTTAAAAAGTTAGCAACTACCACCTAGCCGAAAAAATCTGGTAGTCAAAAACTGTTGTACTCAATAATTTTGGGAGTGGTTTAAGTAAAAGCTGATATCTAAGCCACTTTTGAAGCCAGCAAATTGAATTTTCCATGGAGAGTGACCAATAAAGAATAACCTCAGGTCAAAAGTCCACACTCTGAGTAACTTGCCACAGTGACCAATGTACATAAGTATAGTCTTGAGCTTCTGCTGAAGAACACTATGAAAGCCTTTAACCCTTGTTTTAAAAGGAAGATTATTCATTTTGATTCAGTTTTAGAAAATGCATTACCTGACCATTTAGAGTTTTTGATTGCAATTTAAGCTCAAAGTTGACCTAATTCATTTTTGTGACCAAATTGTCCTTTAACTCTTTGGGAAGAGGCAACATTAGATGGTTATTTTTAATTAACTTTCAAAGAAAGCCATCTTTCAGAGTATCACTCCAGTATGCTCACCACTGCTCTTTGTAGGAATATTAGATGGTTTCTAAGGTTAAATACTGACATTAGTGGAATTTCTGAGATTACAGATATCATTTATCAGATCAAGAGGTTATGTATTAAAGTTAGATTGATAGACTGTATATCAAATGAATAACTGTAGTTATTATATGTATAATTAATTTCTCTAATTATCTTGATTGCAATAATATTGAGTCATTTAATAGCACCAAAACAAATTTACAATGAACTGAGATTATTCTGCTGCCATTTAAAATCATATATAAGTTGAAATCCCATAAGCTCCAAAGAAGAGTTGTGCACTGTTTTAATGCAATTAAGCTTAGACAAGTCTAAAAAGTTAGATGGGTTATAATACTAAGGTATTAATATGGTTAATCGTTGCAATCAATTTTAAATTTATAAATTGCAAATGCTATTACAGTTAATTAATAAAGAGTTTTAATCCTGATCTACCACACCAAACTCCAAAAACTCCTTCCACCTCTTCCTCTAATAAAATTACATCTGTAGCAACTACCAAACCAGTAAACCAACTATTCATTCTATTTGGATGCATCTAGTGTCCTGATCATACTGGATCTAAACCCTAGATTATGCTAGCTCATGGTTAACTACCCCCAACCAGGACAGCGGTAACCACTACCTGAAAATTTGCCCGCTCAAATTTATACTGATTATCCCTTGAGATTTTATTATTGGAAGCGTTGAAATCTGGTTTATTGATGGGAAAGTTACCAATTGCTAGTGTGATGTTTTCCCATGAAAAGAAATATGGAACAACATAAAGAAGCAGTGGGACCCAGTCAGATGCAGACAGTGAGTGTGGCCAACCACACATCTATGATTTACCCTGCAGTTCCCTTGCCAAAAAATTAACTTTAGCTGAAGTGAAAAAAGGTTTTTTATTTTTGGGGGCGTATTTCAAAGCTTTATTATGAGACCTATTCAAATGATGCACTGAAAATTATAGCTGTGGTTTCACAACTCACTGGTGATGCGCTGAGTTGGTATAAGGTCCCAAGAAGATAATGAGAAATTGTGTGAAGATTATGAAGTCATTAAAGGCCAGTTGTTAGCTGCAGTGACCACCCCTGTTGCTAGATCACATGCGCGGGTTGCCTTTATGAACTTTTAACAGGAAGGTCAAACCATTGAGAAATATACTCGTAAGTTTTTAGAGAACTTTCAGAAGGCATAATTAGATAAGGAAATGGGAGCACTTTAATTTAGACAAGGGTTAGAAAGTCACTTAGCAGATTTTGATCAGACGCCACCCCCTCACGATACCCTTGAAAGAGGTTATTGAGATCATCCAGAGTCTAAGAGAAGGTATTGGCAGACTAGGAGGATGTTGGACTCAGAAGTACCACAAGGGAAAACCTCAGACCCTCATTTCCTCATAAAAATGATACGCAGTCTTACCCATTATTGAGTATTAAATTGAACGTTGGAAAGAGAAAGTTGAAAACTATAGCTTTGCGGTACAGTGGGGCCTCACGGAAACTTCATCTCAAAGCATGCAGTGAGAAAATTAGGCCTGAATGAAAAGAAACATTTGATGAAAGTAACCTTGTGGGAATAATGAAAAAGACTTTAGCTTACCGCTGCTCTCTCATTGACTTGAAGTTTGGGTAAAATGAGATGAAAGTTGGATTCTGGGTCCTGAGTAGTTCAACCCATCAAGTAAACCTTGGTTTCGACTTGGTAGACTCAGTTAGAACTCCAGCACAGATATGGACGGAACTATAAACAATTAAACAAATAATAAGCTCATTAAGTGTGCTTTAGAAGAGCAAAAAATTTGGACATATCCGCTATAGTTTCTCAGGGTAGTCCACTGGAGCCTTGCAAAGGATAAATTCCTGAGTATCTCTCAATAAGAGATTACATTCTTGGAGAGGAGGAGGCCAATCATCTACAAGAACATGAATCCTTAAATCACGCGATTGATTTACTAAGGGGAAAGCAGCCCATCTATTGACCTATTTATAGTTACAATATGTGGGAAAATATTGCCCTGAGAGAATAACTGTATACAATGCATGATGTCAGACATTTAAAATTTAGATTATGTAGTAAGATTGTATTAGTTGATAATAAGGACAAAAAGAGATAAAATTGGTTAAAAGACCCTGGCTGATTCTCAGTGAAACCCATTTAATTGGGGCAATAAGTTTAATCATAGTACTTTGCAAAACCCTATGAGTTCAGGCAGTCAGATTGCCCCAAATCATCAGCCAAATCTGGAAAGACCATTGGATGCTCCTCCCTAGGCCACAGATAACGTGGTACAGCCTACACCGCGGAAAGCTGCCCCATTTATAGGGTCAGAGGTGGTCCAAGTGCAGAAAGTATCCTATTAAATGATTGGATAAAATTTATCAAAACCTTACCTCGCGGATCTAAACTGCCTGACATTGCCCTCCCTCAGCCATTTCCTGAAGTAAGGCGAGTTTCAAAAGATCCAATAGGTCAGCCACCCATGTTTCCCAATTTGGAATTTACCAAGCAATCCAAACTTCAAATCTAGACACTTTAAAGACTAAGTATAAACTTATAAGGAGGGTTTGTTTCTTTAATCTGTCAATTCCACTAATAAAGGTTATAAAATTCAAACTTTTAAATAATTTTAATTTTTGATATTTTATTCTAAGTGGTGTAAAATTACCCTCTTTTATTGTTGGATTTAAGGTCAAAAAGCACCAGTGAGCCTCTTCATCGCCAAAAATTCAAAAATTGGCGCTCACTACAGGGGAGCCTGTACACCACAAAAACTAACAAAAACAATGGAAATAAACCACCGGCTAACCTCTATTGTAATCCAGCTAGCTAATGCTTTGTCTCGCCTCAAAAGGCTCAAGAATCACTCAATGCAAGGCCCTTATGGGGCCTCCCCTGGTATTCATAAATCCCCTTTTAGACAAGTTTACCCCGGTGAGGGAAGTGTTGCTTCTTTCCTCTTTATGTATGAAGTTGCTATGGAAGGGGCAAAGGAACATCTTAAAATCAAATAACTCCTTCCCTGCTTGAGTTGTGGCGCTCAAGAGTTAATGATTCTACAACTGGCCACCCTCAGCACCTGAGCGGAGGTGAAGCAAGCACTCAATGAGGAATTATGTTCCCTAAAAAGGTTAAACAGGCAAAAACAGGATTTTATGTGCCTTAGCCTACAACAGGGCGAATCAATCACTTCTTTTGCTGAACGCTTTTACAATTATGCTCAGCCCTTATTGCTTGCTAAAATGCTACCCCTAGACGATGCTGTTGCGGCTATCCTGACTGGGTTGGCGTCCCATTCCTCCTTGGTAACACATCTCTCTTCTGTCAAGCGCTCATTTAAAAGCGTACGAGATATCAAGTAAGCCTTTTTAGAGGTGGCAGATATCTATGAACTTGACCCTATGCAAGGATCTCTTAGATAAACATCTGCGCCGACTAGTTTAGCCTCTACTATGCCTGCTTTTCCTGGAAACCTGCTCCTATGGAGTTGCCATCACAAACAGCTTTTTCTTCCCATGACGATAATCAGATGGTAATGGCTGTGATTGGGCAATGCTATCCTTCGTCTTCAGCTCAAAAAGCTCAATTAGTGAAAGCAGTCGTCCTTTGCCTTTCTCCGCGTCTTCTTTAGAGCAGTCTTCTAAAGTGGTTCCAAAGCATGTCCTAAGTATAATCCCCTTTCTTGGGCGCTACTTGTCCACATTAGCAAAGGGCTAAAGGACCAGGACACAAAAGCTAAAATATCTGTTTCAGAACACCACAGCCACTGATCAACCTAAAAATGGCATAGATAAAGCATCTCCCTCCATGAAGCTATCTCCCTCGACCTCTCATCCAGCTAACTCTGGTCTGAAACACGTCTCCATGAAGCAGCATAAGCCCACTACTTTAAAGGTTTAAAATTAAGACGTTAAAATTCCAACGCCTCCAATAAAAGTTAGTAAGGTGGAGGAACAACCTCAGGACCTAACCTGCCATAAGGGAAGCCCTGAACCTACTTCATCCCCTATGGGCTCCCTAATATGCATAGATAACCCCTCTGATGATGAATCTGAAGGGGTGGAGAAGATGTGGGTCATTATGTTTTAGGAGCCCCTAGTGAAGTGGAGGTATCCGGCCAATCAAACCCATAGAGAGTGGATTGGGCTAGGATACCCTGCTGAACATATCTTTTTCAGGTATTGAGAGACCTGGAAGTTATTGATACTGCCAGTGACGGTGACCATCTTGTTGCCACAATGATCTGGCCACTCAGAGTGTGCATACACTGAAGTCTATCCGGAATATATTCCTTGAAACTGCCAACCACCTTGCTTCTACTCTCCAGATGGAGGAGGTCCTCGTTCTTCCCCCCAACTTTGGTGAAACTTTAATTAAAGTAGAGGTCATTGTAATGGAGTGCGGGTAAAGCTATTCTTGACACTAAATCCCCCTGTAAATGTTTTTCTTCAAAATTTATGAAAAAATCAAGTTGGCCCATTATCTCAACTACACACAAGAGTTTGGAACTGCGGGGCTAAACAACACTTGCGCCATTGGGGCATACTCATCTTTACCCATCCGATATGGGAAACTTCACTCACAGCCCCACAGTGGCTTTGGCCAACTTTATCTATAATCTACTCATTGGTACCCTTTTCATGCTCAAATGTGAAGGGGTTATTAACTTGAAGCAGGGTTATCTCTCCATGCTTAACTACGAGATTCCTCTAGTTCTGACAAATGATGAGCTTAACAATAAAGATTATGCATGCAATTTGAGTTTCCCTCTTCCACCTTAACATTACATTACACCATGGTAGGATGGCATAAAAAATGTTGCATCCATCAGTGGACGCCCTTGAGGGTATCCCTTTCTATGCTTTGGAAGTAGAAGTAAACAAAGAAGGTGAAAGAAGGGTAGTTGACACCAAGCTTATCCTACAAATCCCCCACAACTTCTTATTGCACCTAACAAGCATTGATGGAGTTAGTCCTTTGGAGCCCAGAGCTTTAACAAGAGTGCTATACCCTGCCTATCAACGACCTATTAACATTCTGATAGACAATCTAACCAAGAAGTATATGGTTGTAAATAGCATCAAGAGATCAGAAGGGGTATGCTGATTCCCTTTAAGGAAATAAATCAAGTTCAATGTATTGGATCTATGGAGAATATGGGTTAACTGCTGACCAATCTTTATGTACCCTACCTTCCTTTCATATCTTCGATGAACCAATCCCATCTGAGCTGGTTAAAGTCTACACCATACTAGAGTCTTATAGCAATATCTTCTCTACCTCTGACACAGACTATGAGCACATGAAGGGCTGGACTCAAACCATTGATGTTGGTAATGCTCGGCCTATCTGCTCAAAATCCTACAGCAAATCCAAAGTTGAGGAGCTACAGATGCGGACGGAGCTCAAACAGCTGCCGGATTCTGGGTTGTTGGTGCCTTCTCAAAGCCCTTGGTCATCCCCGCACCAAATGATATAAAAGAAAAATGGAGGTCATTAGGTAGTGATGGACTACATATAAGTTGAACAACCTCACTAAGAAAAACAGCTACCCTATCCACCGCATTGATGATGCTCTGGATAAACTATCTGTGTCTAAAATTCTTCTCCACTATGGAATTGGCTAGCAGATATTGGCAGTTGGACCTTTCTCCACAGAATTAGGAGAATTGTGCTTTTATCTTCAGTGAGGGTTTGTTCCAACCCAACCAGCTACCTCAGGGGTTGTGTAATGCGCCAACCACTTTTCAGCAGCGTTGGTTCATATTCTCTAGGATCTCAAGATGAGCTGTGTAATTGTCTATCTCAATGACATCACAGTAACTTCCAAGACCTTCAATGAGAACCTTACACATCTAAAGGAATTTGTTTCAACGCTTGCGGGCACCTAACATCAAGCTGAAGCCCTCAAAATGTACTTTCCTCCAAAAAATGGATTTACTTGGGCACGCTATCTCTCAAGATGGGATTCTGCACCTTCAAGACTAGGTAAAAGTGGTATCTAAAATGCCTGTGCCCAAAACTTGTCGTAATATATAGGAATACTTGGGCAAAATGGTTATTACCATCAATTAATACCCAAATTCACCCAGCTTTGTGAGCCTCTTAAACGTCTCTTGGAGAACAACATCCCTTTCCATTGGAGTGCTGAACAAAAGGCCGTTCTTGAGACCCTGAAGAAACTATTGTAAAAAAGGCCAATACTTCATTACCCTGACTATAGCAAGCTTTTCATTTTGTTCATGGACGCCTCTGATGACGTCGTTGGAGCTGTCTTGGCTCAGCTGGATGAAAATGGGGTCGATCATCCTGTATTCTACTTCAGTAAGATAGTCTCAAAAGTTGAGCGCAACTACAGCGTCACTGAAAAGGAGTGCCTTACTGTCTTACTTACTGTCAAATACTATCGCCCTTTTCTATATGGAACATCATTCAAAGTAGTTACTGACCACCCCTCATTGAAGTGTTTGCAAAAAATGAAAGATCACAGTTAGCGGTTGGCTCAATGGGCTCTTAAGCTCCACTGCTATGATATGACCATTGAGCACTGAGCTGGGATGCGCCACATGAACGTTGATAGGTTGACGCGGATGCTTGCCCTACACCTTGACATTAGCAAAGCAGACAAGTTGCATGACCTCCTTATGACTCCTGATGCTTGAGCTGATGAAGATGAACTAGTACAGAAGATGCTATCTCAGAACTCCCACAAAATGAAGGTAGATATTAAGAAGTTATATAAGAAAGTAGGAGTAAATTGGTTGCCCTATCTCTGGCCTTCAGAGCGAGTTTCTGTCAGCTTGGAGTCTCACACTATCATGGGACATGGAGGATTACGCAAAACATATGAGTAAGTAAAAGAGTGGTATTACTAGGAGGGCATCATGGAAACCATAACTGAAGTCTTGGATGCATTCCTGACCTGTAAAAAAATAACCAGCTTCACGACCCAATATCAGTACAACCTATGACGCCCCAACAACCCTTCACACCATTAGTTTGAATGTAGTAGGTCCTCTACCTCAGACTACAAATAAAAATCTCTATACCATGGTCTGTATTGATCTTTTCGCCAAATGGGTTGAAGCTGTAGCTCTTCACGCTCAGACTGTTAAAGCCACTGCCACCTTCTTAGACCAATACATCCTCACCTGGTATGGGTGCCCCAGGTCCTCCTATCTGACAATAAAAAATTTTACCTCACGAGTGGTAAAGCTCCTCGCCACTTCCATGGGAGCTCAACAACTCTTTTTAACCCCTATGACCCATCTATAAATGGTGGCGTAGAAAGAGCCAATTGAACCCTGGTCTAGGTTTTACGCAAAATGGCCACTTCAGACCCTCTCCATTGGGATCTTTGATTGACCAGTGCCTCATGGCCTCACATATTAGCTACCATCGCATCCTCGAGATGTCTCCTTTCCATAAGTTATATGGGCGAGAACCTGGGGTGCCAGCATTATTAGTCAAGGATATTTTCTCTGAAAGGACTGATTCTTAACAAGCCATGAAGAATTTGGACCAGAACATCATTCAACTACAATTAGAGGTGATGACTAATTTAGCAAAGACTGTTACCAAAAAAGACAAGCTGCGAATGAGATCAGGGCCCCTCTTTTTTAGTACTAAGGGCCCCTCTTATTTGACTCAAGTAACCGATTTGGTACTTCATTGCCACAACCAAATCATTTCAAGAAATGAAAAGACACAGTTCTATCTGAGAAGGCCCATTTGTAATCACTTATAAGCGAGGGAATGAGTAATCTATCAAATCCCTGGCTACTGGAGTTACTGTGAACCATGTCCATGGCCAATTCAAGCGCCTTTACCCTTCCTCTAAAATGCTTGAGGGGGTAATGTCAGACAATTACAAGTATGAAAGTTTAGTAAGAGTGTATTGGTTTATACGGAAAAAAATAAAGATGAAATTGGCCAAAAGAGACTGGTTGATTCTTGGTGGAACCCATTTAATTAAAACAATAGATTTAATCATAGTACTTGGCAAAGCCCTACAAGTTCAGGCATTCAGATTGCCCCAAATCATCAGCCAAATCTGGAAATACCATTGGATGCTCCTCCCTAGGCCACAGATAACGTGGTACAGCCTACACCGTGGAAAGCTGCCCCATTTATAGGGTCAGAGGTGGTCTAAGTGCAGAAAGTATCCTATTAAATGATTGGATAAAATTTATCAAAACCTTACCTCGCGGATCTAAACTGCCTGACATTGCCCTCCCTCAGCCATTTCCTGAAGTAAGGCGAGTTTCAAAAGATCCAATAGGTCAGCCACCCATGTTTCCCAATTTGGAATTTACCAAGCAATCCAAACTTCAAATCTCGACACTTTAAAGACTAAGTATAAACTTATAAGGAGGGTTTGTTTCTTTAACCTGTCAATTCCACTAATAAAGGTTATAAAATTCAAACTTTTAAGTATTTATAAGTTTTTGCTATTTTACTTTAAGTTGGTGGAAAAACCCTTGTTTACATTGTTATATAAGATCAAAAAGCACCAGTGAGCCTCTTCATCACCAAAAATCCAACACTTGAGGAGGGTTTTATACAATTGTCCCTCTCCATGTTCTTCATCCATGTTGTTTTTTAGTAAGAAGGACAGTGGACTAAGGACATGTATAAGCTACTAGAAGATCATTGATATAACCACAAAGAACTAGCATCCCTTACCTGATGCTGATCACTTGAGTGATCAATTAATTGTATGAGGCTACAATTTTTAAAAAGGTGACTTGAAAGATACATTCAATCACATAATAATAAAAGAATGTGATGAGTGGAAAATCGCGTTTAAGGAACTATTTGGGCTATTCGAATATCTGGTGATGCCATTTGGGTTGTGCAACGCACTTAGTACATCTCAAAAAATGATTAATACAGTTCTGAGTGGCTACATGGACCACCTCTGTGTATCCTACCTTGACGACATTTTGATCTACAGCAAGACGCAGGAGGAACACTAATGCACTTGAACTTGGTATTTGAGCAGCTTGGAAGACACAACTTGCATTTGAAGCTATCAAAACTCTAGTTTTAATAGGAGAAGTATGAATTTACATGGTTATTTTGTGGGCAGGAATGTGTTCACCATGGCACCTAGCAAGGTGGATGCCATCACATCTTGGCCTACACCTAATAGTCAGAAGGACGTTTGCAGTTTCCTAAGCTTGGTAAATTTTTGCAGGCATTTTATCAAAGGCTTTCTTTTAGTGAGTTACCCTTGACACGGCTTATATCAAAAAGTGTTCTCCATAAATGGTATCAGGCAGCGGAAAAATCTATTTTTGAATTTAGGGCAGCCTTTGTTTCTGACCAGTGTTTTCAATGCCCATCGAGAAAAAGCCCTTCGTGGTTGATACTGATGCCTCAAGATATGCTCTTGGGGGTTTGTTGCAGGAGGGGGATGATAGTGGCTGCATCCTGTAGCCTACTATTCCAAGAAATTCATCCCAGCGGAATGCAACTATCCTATCTATGACAAGGAAATGTTGGTCGTTGTTCAATGTCTAAAGCACTGGCGCCGGTATCTGTGTGGGGCAAAGTACTCAGTGAAAGTTTTGACAGATTATAAAAACTTGACTTACTTTTTCACCCCATAGCAATTGATCCTGCGTGAGGCACGATGGGCACTTACCCTGGCAGATTATGACTTGGGCATTGGTTACAAACCTGAAATCTTAATTTGGTTCCAGATTCTTTAAACTGTCTTCCTGATATGATACCTGAAGATGAGGAAATTACTGTTTTTAATACACAGGTGCTTCTGGAGACCAAGGATCCCGCTGCATTGTTATCTCATTTTGTACTAGTGGGACGTGGAGATTAGATTTTGGTTGTTCAAAATGATGATTCTTTCTGTCAGGATGTGAATAATGATCTCATACAAAACTTAGACAGTGTGTGGTACATAAAGGTTTACTCGTTAAAGGGTCAGTCAGTATTCTGGAAAGTGTGTTTTTAAATACAGAAGGACCTTTGAGATTGGATGTCATGCGTGAGCACCACGATGTAGGCATGGCCTGACACACTGGAAAATAAAATAAAATAATACAACTGATTCAAAGAAGTTACCAATGGCCTGGTCTTATTGATGACGTCTTAAAATATGTAGCAGGATGTGAGGTTTGTGGGCGCACCAAGTTTCTTAGAGGAAATCCTGAAGGACGATTACAACAATTATCAATCACATAAAAGCCATGGGAATCAATATCTATGGATTTTATAGTCGAGCTACCCCGTTCTCAAGGATTCAATGCAGAATTGGTGATGGTAGATAGATTCACTAAGATGGCTTACTTTATCTCAAATACCACAAATATCAAGGATAAAGAGATAGATCGTCTGTTTTTGAGAAATGTATTCATGCATCATGGTACTCCCAAGGAGGTGATTACAGACAGATGGTCCTAATTCACATCAAACTTTTGGAAACAGCTCCATGTAGACCTTAGAATAAAGAGATGTTTATCCAACGCATACCATCCACATATTGATAGGCAGACGTAGAGAGTTAATAAGGTGCTAGAGCAGTACCTGATTTGCTATGTTAATGCAGAACATGACAACTGGGTTGAGTTGTTGCCTATGGCCCTGTTCTGTTGTAACACTCTAGAAAATTCCTCCACTTGAATGTCACCATTCATAGCTAAATATGGGCTTGATATGAACTGGGAATTGTTGCCATCTGTTGAAGCAGACAACCCCCATGGGAGGTAATTTTTATTAAACATTCATCAAACTCATGTACTTTGCTTGGAAAACTTGAACAGAGCAGTACATACATAAAAAGACTTTGCAGATAAGAAACGTTTGCCTGATAAGGTGTTAAAAGTAGGTAACCAAGGTTACCTGGATGCTCACAATATTCCTTTGGACGTACCATATCAGAAATTTGCTTATCTGCGCTTAGGGTCATACAAGGTCATAGAGGTCATAGAAAAGGTAGCATACCATCTCTAATTACCTTAAAGTTGGAAAATTAACAATGTACTCCATCGTTCCCTAATGCACAAAAAAGAAAAAAGTTCCCTACAACACCAGAAAATCAAAGAGCTAGCACAACCACTGATTAAAGGACACTGTCCTAAAATTGAATTGAAAGTTATTAAAGGGAGAATAACACATCATGGTAAAGTGCAATACATGATTAAGTGGTCTGGATATCCTGCAGAAGATAGCACTTAGGAGACTATGAAGAACTTAAAGAATGCAGCTATGCTGTTAAAGAAATGGAAGAAGAAGGTCTCGCAGGTAGCTTCAGCCCTGGTGGGGGATTATGTCAGGTTACATTCTAAAAATAGTGGAATTCCTGAGATTAAAGATATCATCCATCAGATCAAGAGGATTTGTGCTGAAGGTAGAGCTATTAATTGTATATCAAATGAAAGATTAAAGTGAAAATATTCAATTAATCGCTTGAATTACCTTAATTGCTATAATATTGAGTCAAATAATTGCACCAAAAAGAATTTACAATGACTTTGAGATGATTTACATTGTTGACAAAAATCTATCCAAGTTGCAATCTTATAAGCTCCAAAGAAGAGTTGTGCACTGTTTCAATGCAATTAAGCTTAGTTAAGCCCAGGAAATTAAATGGATATAGAGCTAAGCCATTCATATGGTTAATCATTGCGGTCAATAAAAATATTTTAAGTTGTAAATTCTATTACAGTTATTCATTAAAGTGTAAAAATTCCCCATCTACCACCCCTAAATTCAAAAACTCCTTCCACCTCTTCCTCTAATAAAATTACATCTGTAGCAACTACCATACCAGTAAACCCAATATTCCTTCTATTTGGATGCATTTAGTGTCCTGGTCATACTGGATCTAAACCCTAGGTTATGCTATCTCATGGTTAGCTACACCCAACCAGGACAGAGGTACACCACTCTCTGACATCTACTTTCTTTTATAGATTATGGTAGCTCATTTAATGTCACCATATCTGATCTGCATTCCATTCATATGGAGGCACAAATAGCCTTTGATGGTGAGAAGGCCAAAGTCTTTACCAAACTTGATTGCTTAAATGCCTTTAAAAGATCCGCGTCAAAAAGGGACATTAATGGATGCCTGCATTTTTGTACTAGGAAGATGGCTTGTTAAATTCTGGGTCATGCTAATTTTGGTTTTAAGAATGCAACTGCAATTTTTGACGTTTTATTGATGCAACGTTTATAGATTTGTTAGGAGTATGTTCTGTGGCCTATATGAATGACATCTTGGTTTTCTCTCCCTCAAGTATCCCATGAGATTTACCTGTGCAAGTGGTTGAAGTTATAGAGCAACAAACTTGACTCTAAAAATAAAAATTTGATTCCTTAAGTCCCAGGTCACTTTTTGAGTAACGTCGATTTTACAAAGGTCCCATGATCCTCCAGACAAGGAGAAGGTAATTCATTTTTGACCCACATCAGCCTCAGTTAAAGGATTGAGAAGATTTTTTAGACTTGTACTCCCTAAAGATATTCACGTCAAGTATTTTCTGAGGTAGCTGCACCTTGTATAAAGCCAGTGGGGCAAAAATTCTTAATTTGTTCATCTGCAATAGTTGATGCCTTACAGGCTGTAAGGTGCTTTTTGCTCTCCACGTCAATTATTCACCACGTAGATCCTGATATGAAGTTTATATTTTTAGCAATAGTTCCAACTTTCTATTACTACTGCTCTGTTAAAAGTGTCAAAGATGGACTTAAGAATCTCATAGGATATAATTTTTTCAGGGTGTCCTTACATGAGTTGAATTACGCGGCTTAGGATGAATAACTATTGGCGGTAATGAAATCACTGGCCTAAAGGCCAAATTATCTATAAGGTTTTCCAGCCATTCTGCGTTTGTACTGATCATAAGGCTTTATTGTACTGCAAGCCTCTCTTGTCCTGAACCCGCGGCAAACCTGCTGGCTTGAGACACTTACCCAATTTGTGTTCTCTTATGAGTATATGAAGGCAATGAGAATGGTTTGGCTGACTCTCTGAGCCAATGCACTTCTTAGCGCCAGATCCCAAGGAGGTGAAGTTGCATAACAACCACATGGTGATTCTTCCATATAAGAGTATAGCTAAATTACCCACCACTAAAGTATGTATTACCGTTCTTGCTTACCTGGAGAATCAATATAATACGGTTGTTCAGAAAGGTCGCCCTTTCTCAGTATTTATCCTCCAAAAATATTTTAATTCTTAACAAATGCAAGTAAAATTAGGAGGATGTAATTAAGTTGTTCCATGCAAAGAATGATATGGTATGGTTCCAAGGACGGTATGGGATTCCATAAGACTAATTTGCTTGTAGATAAAGAAGGAATATAATGATGGCATAACTATAAGGCACCATGGGAAGGTAGACCCTGTATCTTATCCGCTGTATGCATAACTTGATAAAGAATGTTCTGCACTAGTCACAAAGCATTTAAGGAGTGCTATGTGTGCAACAGGATGAAACCAAATTTTCAAAATCTTGTGGTTTTGGTTCCATATCAAAGAGCACGAAACCCTGGACTTCCCTCTTAGTTGATTTTTGTAAGGCTATTCTTGTCTGAGGGTTATGATGCTATCACAAGGTGATGGACCGATTTACTGTATTCTTACATTTCATTTCATGTAACGCCACAGTAACTGCAGCACGATGGAGAAGGTTTTGGTTTCTCGTGTTTTCTTTGCCAGATAGTTCTTCAGAAATAATTAGTGACCATGGACACCGGCTCAAATCTGTAGTATAGAAAGATTTGTGTAAGGTACTTTATATTTCTTCTTGCCGTTCTACTGACTTCTACCCCTAGTCAGATGGGCAGACAGAACAAATTTGCCAATGTCTTTAACAGCTCTTGCGGAGTTACACTGAATCTGACTATTCATATCTGGCAGCTCAATTTCCCCTGGTTAAATTTTAGTTGTAACAACGTCCAGCATACTTCGTTTAAATGTTCTCCCTTCTTTTTCCAATTATTGATTTAACACCTTCTTCCAACATGAAATTCAGCTGTGGGTCCAAGGTGGAAGCAGTGGTGGACTTCACTAAGCTCATAAAGGGAGTACACCAAAAGGTCACTAAATTGGATGTCACTTTGAATATCTGTATGGAGAATGAAGATGGTAAGAGATGGGTAGGTCCTTTAGATAAGTATGGAGATCTCGTGATACTTTATGTCAAGACTATCTCAATAAGTCGGCCATGAAAAAAGATGGACCAAAAAGAGGATAAGAACTTACTGCATTGTCAAAAAAGTGGTCATGCCTCTTACCAATTGTATCTCCTCCCATCTTTTAGATTATTGGTATGTTCCATAAAACCTGACTTTGCTTAGTTAACCCCACTGAGAACCTCCCCTGAAGCATATTTAATATATGGGACACCAGCTTGGAATTAGAGGTGGTTTTAGCCTCCCATCATGTAAGAAAACACCTTGAGTATCTTGTGTTAAAGAAAGGGTTTGATGCCGCAGAAAATAGCTCAGCTATAACCATTATTGCGTCCATATATAACACCTCAATGAAGCATATCAAAGGCGTTTCCTGAAGCAGCGTGGCCTAAGTCTAACTAGTTGTCAACGCCATGAATCTGGCTCCAGTCATAAGAACTTTTATCTAGATGATGACTTTGGAGGAGGGATGATTTCTCAAATTACATAGGGTAATGTCATGACCATGACATAATTGTGGAGATTGACTTCAGTAACAATGCTAAGCATATCAAAGCCAAGGGCTTCCAGTTGGTCATCCCTTCCTGACCTGACGCACACCATTTAACGCCGGGTAAGGGCAAAATTGGCCAGGTTAGATCCAGGGGTTCGCGTGATGTGCAAATCAGTGTTACATCTACATCGCTCCAGTGTAGTAGCTATCTACCCAATTTGATGGTTCGTTATATTTGATTTTAGTGGAAATTTGAGTCACAGTTTGATTTACATTATTTCTCAATCCTTCAAAATTCAATTACAGTCAATTACTAAGTCTAAGGCCTACTTGATATATAGCACTAAAACTTAGATAATATGATACTATGGTCATATTAGTCACAGTACATCAGCTAATGGACGATGGCTTATTCCTCTCATATCCTTATAGTCTATTTTGCTTGCAATATATACTTTTTGGGTATCTCCTTTAATTAACATTTATATATATTTATATAATATAACATGAGCTTTGTATGTCTCCTTTCTGATGACCTTCTCAAAGAGATAGCAATTCATATGAATGTTGCACCTTAAGTGGTGTTTTATTCTTGCTGATGGTTTGGGTTATTCCTTGTGTGTTAGGGTAAGTATTCCTTCCATCTTTAGTAAATAAAGAGCTATTTAGTCTCTCCTGACATCAGGAGCAATTGCGTAATTAAGAGATAAACCAAAGTTTCTGGATCTCCAAATAGGATTTTTTAAAAAGTAAATGAGGCGGGTGACCCTTGGGACAAATATAACATGCTGATTTTTTAATTTAGCCTTTTATGGTTTAAAACTTTTGTCAATCAAAGCTTGACCCAGAGTGGAGCAAAACCACCCTGCTATGCTACCACTCCTCCCAAATAGGATATCTTCAAGCAACAAAAATCATTTTTTTAGATCCACTAATAACAGTGAAGCTGATTATGACATTACCATATATGTGCTTGGAAACCTAAGATTTTTTTTATTTTTTAAAAAAAAATTATTTGGGGAAGGCCAACCATGAGATGGACACTTCTAATATGTAATAATAATCAAGCACTAATATATGCTAGATACACGCCAGAAAAGCTAATGCTGTCTCCTGTTACCAGCGGGAATGTCAAATAAAGGAAGAGGGTTATTGTGAGTAGAGGCTTGCGCCACTATTGAACACATATTAAGAAAAGGGTCTGAAGTCATGAAACATACTGGAAACCAGCATGAGACCTACTGTCATTGACAGGATGGTAGATAACCAAACAACTATGCTTGAAAGAGGTCCATAAGTTGCTAATGTAATCTGCGTACAGCTTCCTGGAGGGTGGGAGTATAGCCTGAAAAGGCTTCCAAGAAACCCTTGTGAGTAGTTCATATAGCAATTGATAACACTAAGGCTTGGAGGGAAGGTTTTATAGGGGAATTGAAGGACAAGGCGAAGATGTCCTTAGATAGGCTGAAAGCTGCGTTTGCTCCTGGCAAAAGAAACGTTGAACATTACGCCATATCGCTTTTGATGGATAGCACTCTTCCAGGCGGTGAATTAATGTCCTACTTGGGTACACACAACACATGAGGAGTGTGATGCGTTGGATTTCTCAACATTACGAAATACCCATTTCAAGCAGCACCACACATGAGAACATAATGGGGGCTGCAAAAGAGGGTGATGGGTGTACTTCCAGAGATCTTCCTGGGTTTCTAGGGAGTATTAATTTCCAGCATGTCCAGATATTCCACTCTGGCCATGGTTGAGGACTTCCTGGGTATCAAATTGTTCAAAAAGCTTGGCCTTGTACTTCCTGTTTGAAGCGGGGAGTAGGGCGACCCCTCTGTGTGGAGTGCCCACTGATGCTCTTTCTCCACTCAGAGCTCCGCATGAAGAGGAGAATTCTTTTGAAGTGTGGCGACGTCACATGCGGGCCTGCAGCAGAGGGATGCTAGGCAATAAAGTTTAACAGAGAATGGAGGTGGGTAGGATTGCTGAGGCCCAGGGCGTGGGCAAAATTGTAGCGGGCTGCACATGACCAGAGCTGGTCTGAAATTGTGGGGTTGGTAACTGCAGCTATCAAGGTGCCAAGTATTTTAGAGGCATGGGCCTCAAAGTTAAGCAGGCCCATACCACCACTATGGCGAGGGCCAAACATGACAACCAGGCGCACTGGCGGTGGGCGGCCTAACCAAAGCCACCCTTGTAGGAGGGCGTATAATGAGGTGAAGAAAGATGAGGAAAGGCGATATCACGGCTCATAAACCATACTTTAGACAGGAGCATAGAGCTGGCCAGCACAACCCTGCATGGGAGGGTATTTTGGTAGGCTCTGAGGAAAACGATGCAATTTGTAACATTGTCAAGGATGTGGTGCTTCATTACCAACAAGGCGTACCTCTCGCCTCCAGCCACACTCCCAAATGGCATACCGGACTAGCAGTGGGTCTTGGCACAAAAGGAAGCACAAGCAGGGTAGTATGTGGTGGGAGGGCGAGTAAAAATGTTAGCTAGCTGCTGAAGCAGGAATGTAACTGGGGTGCTGGTGACCAGTGGTTTTGGTGCCAGCTGATGAGAATGATTTCAGTTTTGGAGGCGTTAAGTGCAGCGTTACTGACCCTGGAGTAATCCAGGATAATAGTCTCCCGCGCGCATGCATTTTGTTGTTAAACACCCCTACCACACAATCGTCAGCAAATTTAAGCATCTCAACTGATGCTTGGCCTTGCACATGGACACATGTAAGACAGGTATTCACATTGCGTAAAAGTGAGTTGAGGCTGAATTTGAATAAGAGTGTTCTTAAAGGGTCTCCTTGGCGGAAGCCCTTTGAGAGTGAACCACATCGGTGAGGAATCCAAGGCCACGCACAGCCATTGTGGCAGATTCTGTTAGCAACATTACCCAATTAATGAATTGATAGGGGAGGTGAAACTTGTTGAGCCAGTCTTTGAGGTATGCCCAGTTAACTCTATCGTAAGCCTTCTGCTGGTCTAAGAAAACAAGTGCAAGGTAGCCGTGGATTGGCAGACGTTGACTACAGTGTGTATGCTGTCCCATATAGATCGCTAGGTAATGAAATCAAATTGCTCAGAGAGAAGTATATTAGAGGCAATCTGCCCTAGGCTGTTGGCCATAATTTTAGTAAATAACTTAGTGTATGCGTTAGTAAGTGAAATGGGAGCCAGTTGGCCTTGTCCAGCTTGTCTCTTTTCTTATACAGAGAAATAGTGTATGCCTTCTGGACCCCAGTAAGGAGGCAAGTTTCAAAAAACACTGGTTCATTGAGGCTAGCAACAAATTAGAAAAAGTTATAATATCTCTTATAGAACTCATAAGAAATCCCATATATAGACCTAGAAATTTTCTGTGTGGTTCACCGTGAATGGCATATCATAGTTCATCCTGAGAAATTAAATTTATCAACTCTGGATAGTAGAAAATGGTGCAGATATATACAATTTCAAAAAATTCTTTAACTTTGGCCAGTTTGACTGGATTAATTGCTATGATTTGGAGTAATAATTTTAAAACTTTGATTGTCACTTCAGCTGAAGTTTCTGCAATGGAGTGTTTTGGCTGCCTCACCTGTGTGCAAGCCAAGCTCTGTCGCTGTGTGAAGTTTTTTTCAGAGAAAGGGCGGAGCACATGTCACCCGCCTTTTTATTTTTTTCAATGTACTGTACATAAATGCGATATTTGTGTTGCCTTACCAGTGCGTTGTGGCAAGCGGAAACCTATGCCCACTAGCAACCCCAAGCTGGGCTATATCCTGCAGCTGGGACATTAGACTCCAGGTGGTCCACTTCTTCAAGCGTTCTCATAATGACTGTTGAGGCAGCCCAAGAGCAATGTGAAGAGAGTTGTCATGCCTGGCGGATGGTGTTTGCTTTTAAGTTGACCATGTAGTAAGTGAATCTGCACAGAACGGTGTGACATACACTGGTGCTGAAGTTTTGGTGTCCACCCATGAGTAAAACCTGGGCGACGCGATTTCAGCTGGACAAAGTTTCACCACTTTGGCGCCTGTGCCACTGGGTGCGACAAAGAGAAGGAAATTGACATCAACCTGTGGTTGGAGAAATTAGCTTTTGTCATCATAAAGTGTGCAACCTGAGACTAAAAAGTTCTTCATTGAAAGAATAAAGTCAATGCGTGACATTGACCTCAGCTGACCGTTGTGCACATGGGGATGGAACATGTTGGGAGCAGTGGAGCATGTTTAGGTAGACTATCAAACATCCCTAATATGGCTTTTAGGACGTGAAGTTTGATGTACCCTGCGGAGGGGGTAGGCGTTTTAAGCCAGCGGTTGGTGGCTGGGTTGGCCCAGCAGTTCAATTCGCCCACCACAAACAGATCAGGAGTAAGTGGAAGGGAAGTAACAGCCAAGATGAATTCCTAACAAGCCCCCGCACAGGTTATGGCATAAATATTAATGATAGCGTGCACATTGTCATCCCACAAAAAGGACACTACAAGAACACGACCATTGAGATATGAATTTTTAAAAATATCTTTAAATTTTTAGGTTACATGTAAAAGCACCCCACAGTGCAGCAACCAAAAAGAAAGGGAGGGAAGGAGCATGGTTGCCCATGTTTCTTTGGCACCATGTAGACAGTGGTTTTCTGAATGGCTAGGATGTCCACAGGTAAATCTTTTAAAAACTCAGTTTCCTATCCCAGGACGGTGAGGCCTTGAGTCCAGCAATGTTAAACGTCCCTATTGTGAAGGCTCCCCCATTGCACCTTAGGTGGTATGGGGAGAGCCCCCTTGACCATCCTTTGGCTCGTTATCAGAATATGTTTTGGCACCATATGTGCGAGAAGCAATAGAGTCAGTTGAGTTATAGCAGTCTTTTAGGGCACTATCCATTGCTTTGGTATGGTTTAGTTTTTGGAGGAATTTGCCTTCTGCCGAATTTTTGAGTTACTGTGCTGCTGCTGTGCACATTGAAGGTTGACAAAAATTCAGGAGGGAAATGGGTAGTATAATTGGTTTTGATTAAAACTTGGTAGGTTTTCTCAGGTAAATCCGACTCACCTATTGGTTTATCAGGTTGGTTGGCCCAAGTGATTGGTGCTCAGATTCTCAAACTGCTTCCGCAGCAAATGACTCAATGTCATTCTGGGTCTGGGAAGGCGGAATCACAAATGTGGTGTTGCCGCTGCCTTGGATGCTGCTCTGTGGGCCTCCTTGGCCTTCTTGCACTCTTGCGGGGACACAGGTTTGACCTGAATTAACACCCCTGTGCGCCCCACGGGAAGGTGGCATCAATGTAAATAGTTAGTTCATAATGGGTATCTTCACTGCCCATTGCTTCGGGGATAATTTTTGTTTGTGTGATGCCCTCCTTGGTGGGGCAGGTGTGGGCCTTGTGGCCAAAAGCGTGAAACAAGGTGCAGATAGGGGGTGCGCTATCCACTCTGATGTGAAATGGGTGGGATTTCTGCCTTCAATAAACAAAACTGCAGTGTGAGGGATTTGGGTATAGTCTTCTGCGATGACTATGATTGGGGTGATCACAGCAATCTCTTTGCCCATGCAAGGTCTGTATAAACATAAATTGTTCCATTTCAAAAGAGTGAAGTTCCCCATATGACTAAGCCCAACCATGAGGTGGTGCTCCAGCACTGTGCGCTTAATTGTTGTGGGGAGGAAGTCAAACATAACAAAACTTTAGTTTATTTTAGGCTATTATATGCGCCTTATTTTGACCACCCGTTGACCATCTGGGAGGCCTACCACCACACGCACCCGTGCAGCTTCAACCGCTGCATCTTTGGTTCCAAACCTGAGATCCAACAAACCATGGGTCATAGAGTGCGGTGCTATGTATACTGATTTCAGAAAAATGGTTGTGCACATCTCCACAGACTTTTCCCAAAGCGCTGTTTGATTAACATACAGGAAAACTTGAAGCTCGTGCTCCACTGATGACAGGGGCTGGGAATGTGGAGTCTTGATGAACTGGTTATATTTTGCTTGCCAGGCTAAAATCTCCAGGGAATACTAACCACCAGCTTTTAGTGTTATATAGGCCGCCGGTGTCACTGGGGCGTTTACAAATTTTGGATGGTGTGGAGCCCAATCCTGTGCCCTTTACTTTGCTAGCCAAACTGCTATCTGACATTAGGTGCACACTAATCTCCTCAAAGAGATTATCAAACTTATCTAGCCTTGAATTGAATTTGTTGTAATTAGTGAATGCAACGAGAGAAAAGCCCTCCTAAAAAATTAGGATTTAGTATATTCTGTTATTTTTGTAACTAGATTTTGAAGATTAATTGTATAGTGTTAGTTGATAGGTTCTATTGTAAAAGTCTTCATATATACTTGTAAAAGTTCAGCTAGTGAAAGATGTTGAGAAAGGTACTGATTTCTATTGTATCTATTATAGTATGCCTAAGTAATTTATTATTTATTACTAGCATAAGAAAAGTAGTATAAGTTTTTTTGATGTAAATCAAATGTTTTTATGCCTAATTGATATGGTGTGGTGTTCTGTGAGTCTTATGGCGTTTGGATTCTCTGTAATGTACAAAAATAGTTTCAATTATTCAATAAATTTATATTATTAGTATATGCTCTAGAATATATCTTCTGCTCACATGATCTTTTTTTGTACAGGTGAGTTTTTTTGGTTCTATTTGTAAACAAATTAGACAGTTTTTCAAGCTTGTTAAATTTAAACAACTATGAGCGGCCTTTGGTAGGTTTTATTTATAAAAACCTCTTAACATATCAAGCTTATTAATTTAACAGATCCAGCTTTACACCATTATTGATTTAAGCTAAGAATTGCTTTTATAAATAAAATTTAAATAATTCTTATCATTTAAATTAAAATTTTATTTGAGGTAAGCCAACCAGGGGATGGACATTACCAATACAAAAATAACAACTAAAAAACACAAACTAAACGCCCTAAATGAGTGGCGAGACACCAAAACAAAAGGAAAATAACCTAACAGGTGTAGCAGTCGTGAACCGCTTATCCCACCATGGAAGATGAGGTGGGGGAGGTTGGATCAGGCGGATTTTTGATTTCATCTTCACAAATGAAGAGGCGGATCAAAGCTGAGAGCAATGGGGTTGGGGCATCTGCGGGATGTGGGTTGAGGAAAAATAGAATATTGTTAAGTTTTTTGGTAACAATTTGGGCCTAGGGCATAGCCTCCAGAATTCAGCAACATGATGTTCACCTTGTATGTATGGATCAGGAAGCTGGGAAAATTTAGTGATATTGGCTCTGGTGATATGTGTTGGATTAAACTTCTGCCAGTGCAACAACTTGCTAGATAGCAGAGGTGGCAGTTTCCCTTAATCTTTCAATTTCCACATTTGCAACCTCAGTAAATCTTCAGGGTAATCAATCAAATATAGTCCTTAATTAAATTCAGAGACAGAGAGTGCCACAGCTTTGCTGAGATGGCAGCTATCAGGAGAGGCTACTGCAGCCTAGGCAAGTTGATGGTCACTCAAGAATGGGGTAGCAGTGGGTATGGGGACATTTTCTTGGGTGGGAATGGGGCATGAAATCTGAAGGTAGATATGATTTCAAATTAATTGGAAAGTCAGGAGGTGGGACAATTTCCCCAGATTCAGTTAATTCATCCAATAAGTCCCAGGGATTTTGGTTGAGCAGGATTGATTTTGAGGGACGTGGTTTTGGTTGGGTAAGTTTTGGGGCGTGAAATTGGTTGAATTGAATTTGGGTCCAAACCTGCTCCTGATTGAGTATATTTCTGAGAAATTAAGCCAGCATGGGCTTTGGTTGTAAAGGTTTTGATGATTTTTGAGCGTTCAGCTGGAGGGGGTGGGGGCAGCCAAAATCCCCACTTAAACGCTGTTTGTGTGGCCTCATGTGTGAGCTTGGCAGATTCCTCTTGTTTTGAATTGTAGCTACAGTTTTTTTGGAATGATCCAACTCATGGCAGAGGGAGCAAACAGTGTGGCCGTTGTCAACACAAGCTCAAAGGAAGTGATCTGATGCAGATGGGATATGGGCACGTGGTGGATGTGCTGGGCTATGGTTGGCTGGTGGGAGGTAATGGTGGCCATTGTCCGTGGTGCCACTAACCACTCAGCTCTTCTCGGGACCAGGAAGTGGAGGATGGGGTTTGTACCATATTTGGACAGCCCCATCATTAATTCTTCATAGAGTGATATAGAGGAAAGGTGTGAAAGAAGGTTTTCAAAGGTCACCACCATTGTGGTGTCACTGAGGAGGCGTTTACTAGTTGTGGTAATAGGTGTGTTTAATATTAAGGGCGTAGTTACTGCAGCAGCTGCATCCTCTTCAGTGGGAAAACCAATATCAAAATAGCCCTTATAAGGGAGAAATTCAACAAATCCCACTGAGGAAAACGTGGATGGTGCCAGCTCAATTATTGCTTTGTCAGCATACAGGAAGAGACGCCATTATTCGACTCAGAGGCAAATGCGAATATTGGATTGGGGTAGGGCAAGTGGGTGGGGGCAGGTTGGGTGGACTCGTGCTAAGTGTAATAACAAGTCCCTTGGAGGGACAAATTGGCCCAATGCATTAGGCGGATTGGATGATCCAGTCTGCATGCGTTTGCCTTCTGGACAGAAAATGCTAGCAGGTGGAGAGCCGCAGCTCCATACTGAGGCAGCAGGTGGCGGATCCGCTGACATAAATGGAAAACTGATATGGTGTAGGTGACGATGGAAAATTAATGGATGCTTTTTAATAAATTCGCTCAGAAGTGATGTTGAGTTGAAAGAAATAAAATGCTTATTATTAATATGTTAAATTTAGTAATTAGGCCATTAATATTTTAAGATATAGCTTTATTATCCCCTCTAGTTAGAAGTTATTTGATATGCCAATCTTTTATTAGAAAAGCGTAAGTACATAATGAGATAATCTAACTGGATTTATAATATATACTTAGAGCTCTCCCTTTTTGCTTCCAACTTATTTGATCATTTTCATAAGTTTAAGTAAAATTTTATGCTCAGTCAGCTTTTTAACCCATGTTACTCCAAGCCTATGTTAGCGCAATTGACGCCTACTGTCACAATTTGGGCAATGGTGTGCCTCCTCCTGGTGTTTATTGGACGCGCTGAAACCCACCCAGGCTACCCAGCTAGCCCTCAAACACTTCCATTTGCTAAATCCCTTCATGAGACCTATCCCACCACCTCAAATACCTCTGGTCAGTGCTTAAAGACCTTAGTGATTTCTCACAGCACCTGCTTTCAGCCTTCAATCCATTTATGGTAACTTCTTCCCCTATGCAAGCGCGTTCATCATTGAGATGGCTACAGCGGTGTATAATCCCACTGGATTGATATATTTCCGCCCCTTAAAGGGGTAATTTAACCTCAGCTTCTCTTGTGAAGCTCACTCCATGGCAGCAATGCAGCTGCCTTTAATTTATAAAATCACATTAATCCCAACCATCCAAACTTGTTTGCCAGATGAGGCTATGCCGTTGGTCCTGTTTGCTGGCTTGTAATCTCATTTCTCCAAAATGCCTCTGCCATAAGATCATGGAGAATTTTCTGCTTACATCGCAAATACATGTCGCAGTTCATGAAACCCAATGGTGCTGATCATCTCATAGGGCCCTGTTCATTACCAACTCACCCCTTCCATTGCAAAACCCACCTTGAAATGCGCCTCACTTTGACAAGACTCTCTCCTGATCATCCCTTCTTGAGTACTTGTCCAAATGGCAAAGCAAGTCTGTCCCTTGTGCTTTATACTTGACCATTCAAAGTGTAAGTGTACATCTGTTTCCGCTGAAGCTGCTTCCGGTGCTCCCCCTCTGGCGTCGATCTTGCTACCGCCCCATTAAAATTTTTTTAATGGGGATTGTTCTTAACTTACCACATTTTGACTGCTGTTGGAACTGCTCCCACCCGCTCCACCCAACCTGAGCTTGACAACAAATACTATTCCTTAGAAGATTACTGCTCAAGCCCTGGTGGAGTTGCCATGATCTATTGTGTGTAGTCAATCAGATCCTTCCACCCATCTGGCTCCTGTTTCTGGCCCAAAGCTGGACAAATCAAATCAGTTTGAGGTTCTTAAATGGATCAATGATAAAGAATGTACCTACAAAATCAAGCCTGACATTGTCCAGATTTTTTCACACATCACCCCAATTTGACTCCACACCACCGTTTCCATCCTTGTAACAGATATCTATTTTATAAAAATATACCAAAAGGCTGTTGAAGCAGCAAATGACCCTACCAACTCCCTCCTCCACAAAGTCTTCTCCATTGCAAGGTAGCCACTTTGTGAGATCATTACCATCCCTAATTTCTCCCATTATTTCATTAGTGATGCTAGATTCATTATTAAAGATCTCACATTTTCTTCAAGATGCATGTGCATCAATGTGGAGAGTTTCACATTTTGATTCCAGCTACCATCATACCTGTCTGCTCATCAAGATATTTACTTGTGTGCACATACTTATCAAATTTTCTGAATACCAACTTGCTTAGTACATCTATACAATGAACCCTGATGTCTTCATTAATAAAAATAATCTTTTCATCTATCTCCTTCTACCCCATTATAATGATGCTCAACCCACATTTTTTGCTCACTATTGCCCACCAACTGAAGAAACCAGTGTCAGACAAAAATCCTTCTGAACCTTTTCCCCTTCTAATATGAAAGTTTAGTATTGAGGTTGAGACACCATGTCATACTTTATTATGATAACTCTTTGCTAGGCACCTTACAAAAAAAAGATGCGTGGACGTCCCCCTCCTTGGGTTGGGCCTCACTACTACTAAATCAGATTTTTTTTGATTTTAATCTGGTGTCATTATAGGAACTATGACAAAGATGATTATAATTTGACCTTACCCTTTAATTCTTAAGTAAATTGATTGCTTTGAAATACTTTATCTATGTATGCCGGCTGTTGTAAATTAACAAGGTCTGTTGCAATTTATTATAATAGATTTTTATAAATTTAGCATTTAAGTCATATTCTAGTTTTTTTACTTTTTAACAATACCTGATATCCTTTGAGCTTGATATTTAGTTAATGTAGTATTCTGCAAAATCTGTAATAGTAGGTTCTGTTGGCATGTTATTATTTTAAATTTTAAATTTATTGTGGGGAAGGCCAACCATGGGACGGACACTTCCGAATATGACTCAGACGAGACAAAACTTAGTACCAGGGGAGGCACCCCAGAGAAGCGATGCTATCTCTTGTTGCCAGCGGGAACACCACTTATGGGAAGGGGGAGGGAACGTGTGTAGGGGACGTAGCCACTATTGAGCACGTGTGGGTTGAAGGGGTCTGATTTGATGAACCAGACTGGGAACCAGGAGGAGACCAGCTGTCAGCGACGCGGTGGGAGATATCCAAACATCCACGCTTGAAAGTGATCCACCAAATGAGACCAAAATCTGTGGACAACTTCAGGGAGGGTGGGGATGGATCAAGCGAGGGCATCCAAGACAATCGTGTGGATAGTCCACATGGTGATTGCAACCACCAGAGCACGGAGGGAGGGTGGGAGGGGGAGGCCATTGATGAAGCAAACATATCTCTTGACAGACTGAAGGGATGTGTTTGATCCTGGCCAAGCAGACGTTGAACTTCGCGCCATATCACTCTAGAGGTAGGACACTTCTCCATGTGGTGGAACAGCGTTCCATACTGGACACACATGATGCAGGATGAGCGTAAAGCATTAGAGCGCTCAGCTGTACGATACACCCACCTCAGGCAGCGCCACACATGGGAGCGGACCTGAGGCTGCAACAGAGGATGGTGTGCGTATTTCCAGATAGTCTTTTGGGTCTCAGTGGAATAAGGGATGTCCATCATGTCCAGGTAGTCCACCCTGGATATGACTTGGGGTCGAATGGGGATCACGCCATCATGGATGGGTAGCCCCTGTACCTCTTGTGTGAACTGAGGAGAGGATGACCTCTTCGGGTTGTATGTCCACTAATATGAATTCTCCACTCTGCGCTTCGCATGGAGAGTAGGATTCTTTTGTAGTGGGTTTTGGTCCCGTGAGGACCTGTTGCCGTTGTGTGATGCGAGGTATATTATAAGGGAGTGGGGTTTGATGGATTGTTGAGGCCCAAGGCTCGGAGAAGTTGGAGCGGGCCGCGCGGGACCAGTGTTGGGATGGGAGTGTAGGAGCAGTGACGGCTGCGATCCAGGTGCCCAGGATCTTGGCAGCATGTGCTTTGAAGTCAAGCAGGCCCATGCCACCATGATGATGATGGCCAAACATGACCTCTAGCCGTAATGGTGGAGGGCGGCCTGACCAAAGCCAACCTTGTAGCAAAGCATACAGGGATTTGAAGAAGCTTGGGGAGAAGGGGATGGCGTGGGCTCTGAACCAGACTTTGGATAGGAGCATAGAGTTGGCAAGAAAAACCCTGCCAGTGAGGGTAGTAGGGTGGGCTCTGAGAGAGGCGATTCGCTTCATCACGTTGTCCAGTATATGGCACTCCATTACTGCTGACGCGTATCCACCTGCCTCCATCCACACGCCCAGATGGCGTACTGGTCCTAAGGTAGGTCGTGGCACAAAGGGGAGCACCAGTGGAGCGGTGTGTGTTGAGTTAGTAAGGCGTGGACGTGGGCGAGCATATGGGCTGGGTTGGGAACTACTTGCTGGGGCCCAGCAGTTTTGAAACCAACCAAGGAGGATGATTTCGGTTTTGGAGGCGTATAGTGCCGCGTTGCTTACCCGGGAATATTCCTGGATGAGGGCTTCAAGCGCGCGTGCATCTTTGTTATTAGACACCCCCACCACGCAATCATCTGCAAATGCCATCATCTTGACTGGGGTTTGGCCTGGCACATGGACCCCAGTGAGTTGGGCATTCACATTTCGCAGTAGTGGGTCAAGGCTGAAGTTGTATAAGAGTGGGCTGAGGGGGTCCCCTTGTCGCAGGCCCCTTTGAGGATGGACTACTTCCATTAGGAAACCTGGGCCGCGCACTGCCACTGTTGCAGATTCCGTGAGCAGCATCACCCAGTTAATGAAGCATGGAGGTAGGCGGAATTGTTGGAGGCAGGCCTTAAGGTATTCCCAGTTTACTCTATCGTAGGCCTTTTGTTGGTCCAAGAATACAAGTGCCCCTGAGGCTGTGGACTGACACACATTAGCCATAGAGTGCACGTTATCCCAAATCGACCTTCTGGGGATGAAACCAAATTGTTCTGGGGAGATGGTGGCAGATGCTACAGTCCCTAAACGGTTAGCCATGATTTTGGTTAAAATTTTGGTGTCTGTGTTTGTTAGAGAAATGGGGCGCCAGTTGGCTAAGTCAAGCTTATCCCCTTTCTTGAAGAGTGTGACCGTAAAGGCCTCATGTCCTCCTGGTAGGAGGCGCGTTTCTAACAGGCTTTGGTTGAGTGAGGCTAGCAGCAATGGGATATATATTTTTAATATTTTTGTAGAACTCATATGGAATGCCATCTGGGCCTGGGCATTTTCAGTTTGGCGTGCCGCGAATGGTAGTCCATAATTCATTTGGAGTAATTAAATTCATTACTTCCAGGTATCAGAAAACAGTGCAGATATGAGCTCAGTTGAGAAATTCTGCCATTTCGGCCAGCTGAATTGGTTCATCTCAGTATAACTCGGAGTAAAATCTTTGCATTTTGATTGCCACTTCGGCCGGTGTGTCCACAATAGAATTATCCAATCTTTGCACCTGTATGCAGGCCACACTCTGGCGTGGTGCAAAATTTTTTTGAAGAAGTATGCGGTGCACTTGTCACCTTTAGCGATGCGTGTGGCCCTGTATTGGACACAAACCCGATGTTTGTGTTGCCTTTCAAGTGCGTTGAGGTGGGCGGCTGCCTCCGCCCACTTCTGGCCCCATGTGGGGCTATATCCTGAGGCTGGAATGTTGGACTCCAAGTGGGCCAATTCCGCCAGTGCGCACAATGTAACTGCTGATGTGGCTCGTGAGCATCTGGATGAGAGATGGCAATAGTGGCGGATGGTGTCTTCTTTGAAAGTTGTCCATGTGGAAATGGGGTCCACGCAAAATGGTGCAACAAACGATTTTGCCAAAGTTGCCTCTTCCACCCATGTGGAAAATCCTGGTGACGCGAGCTCTGGTGGGCGGATTTTGCACTAATGTGGGGCCTTTGCAACTGTGACGGGTAAGTGGTATGTTATTAGACCAGTTGGTGGTCAGAGAATTCCATTTTTGTTGTTTTGAAGTGGGAGATGGGGTTGGAATTTTGCTGGTGCTAGAATAAGGTCGATGCGGGTCATGGACCTTAATTGGCCATTGTGGACATGGGGATGCATCATGTTTTCGAGCAGTGGGGCATGTCACAGCAGCGCATCCATTAACCCAAGGGTGGCTTTTAGAACGTGTAGTTCTACGTGACCCTGTGGGGCGTGGGGTGAGGGCGGCCACCGGTCCATTGGTGAGGTTAGCCAACAGTTCATGTCACCAATTAGGAAAGAATCAGGGGGTAGCAGGAGGGATTTGACCAACAAGAAAAATTCCTGATGCTCATGTGCACTGTTTGGGGCATAAATGTTGATGATTGTGTGTGCAACATTGGCCCATGAGAAGGTGACAACGAGCACTCGGCCATTTAGGAATGTTTTTGAAGATATAAATTTGAAAAAATTGTTTTTCTGAATTAGCACCCCACAGTGCTTTGACCAAAAGGATAGGGATAGTAGGAGCATTGTTTTCCAAGCTTCCTCGGAACCTCATGGACAGTGGGACTCCTGGATGGCCAGGATATCCACGGGTAAATTGTTTTGTAAAAAACTCAGTTTCCTAGCCTGGGATGGGGAGGCCTTGAGTCCAGCGATATTCAGCATCCCTAGAGTGAAGGTTTCCCCCATCGCACCTTAGGTGCGAGGGGGTAGGCCCCTGGGCCCACCAGCCTCTTCCAGGTCCCCACGGGCTTTCACAGCAGCGTGGGTATTAGCAGCAATGCTATCAGGGTTTTTGTTAATTTTTGCAGAAAGAGTTGCATTGGCTTTGGCCTTCACTTTTTGTTTTCCTGACGTCAGACAAATTTTTTGCGGTGCGGATAAGTTCGGTGCACCATTAAGTGGGGCAAAAAAAATTTTTTTTGGTTGGGATAGGTCCCAAGTTGGTTTTGACCAGGGCTTGGGTGCAGCGATTGGGTGAGATCAAATCTCCCATCAGATCCTTGAATTGAGTGGCCCGTTTGGCATGGGCCTCCCAATCTGATTGGGTGATGGATTCCCGAGTTGCTTCCACCGCAAAGGTCTCCATGTCCTCCTGGCATTGTGAGTGTGGGATGGTGGTGGTGGCCTTGGCCGCTTCCTTGGCCGCGGTCCTATGGGCCTGCTTGGCCTTCTTCTGCTCCTGCGGGGAGATGGGCTTTACCAATAGGTAGCAGCCTTGTGCTCCCCACGGGAAAGCCTCCTTGGTGCTTGCGGTTGGTTCATAGTGCACCTTTCCGCTGGCCATGGCCGCTGAGGGGTGCTCTTGGAATGTGACGCCCTCTTTGATGGGGCATGCATGCGCCTTATGGCCAAACGTGTCACAGTGGGTGCAAATGGGGGCGCGCTGTCCACGGTTACCTGGAATGGGTGGGTGGTGTGCCCTGCGATGTCAATAAAGGTGGAGTGCAGGATCTGGGTTAGGTCCTTCGCGATCTCCTCAGTTGGGGTCAGAACTGCGATGGCTTTGTTGGTGCACAGGTGTGGCATCAGCGTGAAATGTTGCATTTCAAAAGATTGTATTTTGTCATATATGGTGAGACCATCTTTCAGGTGTTGCTCCAAAATGTCACATTTTACTGTAGTAGGCAAAAAGTCAAACGTGAGGAAAATTTGGTTTGATTTTGTCCATCTGGTGTATTTAGTATTGATGACCCATTGCCCTTCGGGGAGGTCAACCACTATGCGCACTGCTGCAGCCTCATCTGCTGCTATTTTGCTTTCAAAACCTAGGTCCAGCCAACCGCGTGACATGGAGTGAGGTGCAACGTACACCGCGGTCGGGAAAATTTTGTGTACATCTTCACAAAATTTTTCCCATAGGGCCATTTTTTGGATGTCCAGATACACACGGACTCCGAATTCCACCGACGAAAGTGGCTGGGAATGTGGCGTGTTGATGTACTGGTTGCATCGTGCTTGCCACACGAGTATCTCTGGAAAAAATTGTGACCGCCAGTTTTTTTAGATTTTTTTCTATTCCGCCAGATTCTCCGGGGCGTTTTCAAACATTTGAGGCCGCGGGCCTACCACCTGCTCCTCTTGCCTTGCTTGCCCAACTGCTCCCAGACATGGGCGCAGACTAATCCCCTCTATGAGATTATCAAACTAGATTTAGTCTTGAATTGAATGGGTTGCAAAAGTGTTAGCAACGAGAAAGAAAAGTTCTGTTGGCATGTTATTATGATACCATATAAAATGGCTTTGCTATGCCTAATAAGTGAGTCAAATCTGAATTTGTTAAGCAAAAATTTTATAGATTTACTTGTAATATGTTTCTTTGGTATAATGGGTCATTTTAAGAATAGTGATAATAACTGCTATCTTTACTGAATTTTAGTAAGCATTGTTCATTTTAGGTTCCTTGTATCTAATTTCTTTTTAATAGTAATGTGAGCTATTTCTAATTTATGCGGTTATAGTTCTCTATTGGTCAAGGAATTAAAAAATCAATTAACAATTTAAAGCTTTTTTCAATTAGCTTATGCTTCTTTAGGTAATTCAGAAGAAACGAATAAAATGTTCCTATACAACACCTTAGCTGCCACAGTAAACAGGAGATTTGTGTGAGTTTTTAGTAATTGATTATGTATCATTATTAGTTAGTGCAATGGGTTGCCACTTAATCTGGTCACATTGCCACCTTTTTTATAATTATTACTACAGCATCTTCTTACCAAGAAAAACTTTTTTCTCGCTGCAAAAACTATTTGCAACTGATAAAATTTAAGACTAGGTAAGTTTGATAGACTTTTTGAAGAGGTTAGCGTGCACCTAATGTTGGGTAGTAGTTGGGCTAGCAAAGTAAAGGGCATAGGATTGGAATTTGCACTATTCAAAGTTAGGAAAAGCCCCAGCGACACTGGTGGCTAGGACAAAACCAAGAAAGTGGCATTGTGTATCTCATCAGAGATTTTAGCTTAGAAAACCAAATGCAACCAATAAATCAGAATTCCACATTCTCAGCCGCTGTCAGCAGTAGAGCACATGCTTCAAGTTTTTTAATATCAATTAATGGCACTGTGAAAATTTTGTATAATGTACACAAATACTTCCCATTCGTCATGCACATCGCACCTCATTCTATGACCTTGATTGTCTAGACCTTGGGTCTGAAAACAAAAAAAATCAGCGGATAGCGCTGCAAAGTAGAGTGTGGTAGAAGATCTCACAAATGGTCAGAGGATAGTTGAAACAAGGCCCATTCATTAGACCAAATCTAACCAAATTTTTGTTACATTTGACTTTCTCTCCACTACAATAAAATATACAGTAATTGAGAGTCACCTCTTGGATGGTTTAAACAGCTATGTGGAATTATACTCTTTTGAAATGCAGCACTTCATGCTTATGCTGGAGCTTAGCACGGGAAGAGAAATTGAAGTGATCACCCTATCTGAGGCCATAGTGGAAGACTTAACCCAAATACCAAATACTGCAGTTCTCAATATTGATGGGCAAAAAACCACCCATTCCTTTTAACAGTGGACAGCGCACCCCCTATCTGCATCTTCTGTTGTGCTTTAGGCCATAAGGCACACAACTTCCCTCCAGAGAGGGCATTAACAAAAACAAAATCACTTCTGATGCAATGGGAAGCGCTAAATCCCATTATAAAGCAGCCATTGCCACTGATGCTAATTCCATTAGTGTGCGCAGGGGTGTTATAATCAGGTTTAACCTGTGCCCCCACAAGAACGCAAAAAGCCAGACAGGCCCACAGAGAAGTGCCCAAGGAAGCAGCTATGGCAGCGTCCATGATCCCGCCTTCCCAAACCCAGGATGACATTGAATCATTCACAGCTGGAGAAGCTCAAAAATCTGCTCACCAATCAGATTGGGCCAACCAACCTGCAGACCATATGTGTTAGTCAGATTTGCCCAAAAAATTACTAAGCAACAATTAAAACAGATCTACCACCCCCTCTCCCTCCCAAGTTTTTGACGACCTCTGATGATGCACCACAGGAGCACAGCAAATTGGTAAAGTCAAAAAATCAACAAAAACTAAATCCAACAATAGAACCACAGTGAAGGTAATCCTAGAGGACAATTACAAATTGCTGGTGACCTGTGCACAAGAAAAAAAAGCTTCTGAGAAAACTGGTAAAGAAGCACAGGAGGGCAAGGGGGCTTTTAGGATTCCCACCTGAACAGCAGATTTGAATATGTTGGATAATGGAAATCAATCCCAAACTGACCACATGGCCAACAATTTTGTTAAGGATAACCTGATGAAAATTACCAGTTATTGGTGTCAGCAATTAGTCCTGATTTGACCCAGAAGCTCAAACTTCTGTCAGGCATCATCCCTGACAAAAGTTAACTATGATTGAAATCAGTGATCACCCTGACCAAGATATCAGAATCCTGCTCCCTCAAAATTACACAACAACACTGTTCAAACCCAAGCTATGAGGAGAGCTCTTTTATATTGACCAAGCTAATTTGGGTTTTGTACAAAATCCCCAATTTGTTTATCTATTAGATCTAGGCTTGGATGGCTTAGATAAACCATGATAAAATTTCTTTATTTTTCTTAAAAAGTGGGTATTGAATAAAAAAACTTTACGCTTTTTCTCCCCTATTTGCAATTTTAAGTGATAAATTTTAATTATTTGGAATTTACCACATCAGACACGTTATCTGTATTAGACAAGATTTTTTAACCAAGAGAAGCAACCCTGGTAAGTAAGCAACACCCTCAAACTTTGGGTCATCCAACCCTCAAACAATAATAAGGATCTATGGTACTAATCCATGATCCCAACAAAACTGGTGCTCCCAACCAGGTTGCACCACGAGTTCGCAGTGAAATATATAAAAAATAAGCAACAAAGGCAAATAAATGTAATAAAGGTTCTGTTTTGGAAAACTCCTCAGATCGTGAAGCCACCCATCTTAGTGACTGGGCAATTAACATGAATTTTTGGGATACTGCGACTAACTGCAATATTCTTTTTCCCTCTTCTATAGAAGTAACCTTACATTCTCCATCCGTCAGCCAATATTGCTTACATCTGTCCAACTTAATGGAGGCCCTCCAGCTCCTTTTATCTTGGCCTTTGTCCTTGGGGGCCAAGCCAGTAGAAGAATAGCTCTTGCCATGCCAGCCCTTATGATGAACTTAGTCCAAAGTTCTTCGCTGGATATAGAACAAGTTAGAGCTAGATGTACGTAATGCTACCTGCATCAATTTGGTCATCCCATTTTATACCATTTACTTCAAGTAGCGGGGTTTCATCATCATGAATTACTCCGCCAATTGCAGCTATTGGAGACCATACATTCAAGCTCATCTTATCTATCAATATGCCTCTCTTTTTGGAAATGAAAACTGAACCGCTATGATATTAAATCGGCAGCTTATTAATAAAATACAAGATTTACTCACCCATTTGGATCAAGGAGTCATGAGCTTAATTTGAACGGAACTCACAACTCGTTTTAGTCAACTAGAGGTTGTTATCAATAATCAAGTTGTAGATTTTACTTGCGAAGAATGCTCTGAGTTTGATAACTTTGTCACTTCTGTTGATGAATGCTTCCAAACCTTGGAGGAAATGATTTACGAATTAAGAGAAGGCATAATAGTTTCTATAACTCTGGGTTTCAAGGAGGGCCTGGTGAGCGTGGACCTCCTGTTTATGATGGCCATGAAGGTGATCAAGGACCCCCTTGACATGATGGACAAGATGGTGAAAGAGGACCCCCTGGTCCCAGAGGTCCTCTGGGACCCAGTGGGGCCCTGGAATCCCCAATGAACGCCTCCAGGCTTTAATCCAACAAATAAAAATCTTGATGTCAAATTAGGATGTGTCACCTAAGGAGCCCAACTTACTTTGGATGGAGTCCACCTCTCTCCCCAAAGTTTCCTTACCTGCTCATCACAATCGCCTTGGGACCTTAGCCACCTCCCTGCTTTGATATGTGGGTTAGAGTAAAGAGTGCTAACCACTAAACAACATCAACTCGACCTCCAAGCATCTAATACTTTTCTTGAAAATGAAGTAGCCAATTAAACCAACTCATCGCCACAAATTAGCTCTCAGTGCCACTCACAAACGAGTAGATCTCATCTTTTACAATCTCAACGATCTGAAGAGACAAGTAGATGCACTACAACCTCAAGCATATATCAAGATACTGCCTCATCATTAGGGGAAAACACTGTCACCGTATCAGTTCATGTCATTCACCCTCCAACTCCTCCAAGTAGTACATTTAAACTTTCGTTCAAAGGAAAATATGTCCCTGGAGAGGGAAACATTTTCTCTTTCTTATACTGCTATGAAAGCTCTATGGATGAAGCAACTGACCAATAATGACTCAAACATTTGACTAACAGACTTAGCTATATGGTTCAAGACATTATAGTCCCCCATCTGATGCAATGCCATACTTGGACAATGCCAAGACTGCTTTGCTTTGGGAATTCAGGAGCGACTTAACCTTGACTAACCAAAAAAACCTTTATAGGTATCAGCCTTAATCAGGGGAAAGTATCAGAGAAATCTCCCACCATTTTTACCTCGAGGATCAAACTCTGCTTACAGGGAATCATCTTACGTTAAACGATGCCATTACCGCTGCTTTTTCAGCATTTAAACATATATTAATATCTTACATTATCTTAAAGCGGTAAAGTCTAACTTAACGTCCCTTCTCCACATTTAAGAGGATATATTGGAAACACTTGGTAAACTACATAAACACATAGGCCCATCTCATTTTTACATCAATAAGCTCCAGTCCCAAGTATTGGCTTTTACACCACTCAATACGCTTACACCTGAATTATACTGCACTCATTGCAGAAGAAACAACCGCACTATAGCTGACTGCCACCTCTTTCTACGTAAATTGGCAAAAAAATCAGTAAGTATACTCAAGAGGCTCCCTATGCTGACGGAAAACAAGTGCCTCAAGACTCTTATTCTACTTCTAGCTGTATCACCAGTATTTCCGGTTATTTTGCGTTAGCTGCCCTGTCAGAAGTTGAAGTCCCTCTGCCTATTCAAGAGAATTAAACCTCCAGCTTTCTTACTTTTATGTTGTTAAGTTATTCAAACAAATTTTGGTGGTCAGCTCTTTTATAAAAGCCAGGCATCGGGATAAAACTTTTAGATGTATTAACAACCCTGAGCTTGGACACATAAGAAACCTCTGCTTGCTTCACTGCAAATTCCTAATGACAGTCTATTAGATATTAGCTCCTAATTTGGATCATCAGTGGTTTTGGTCAAAATAGTAGTCCATAAGGGTAAAGTCCTGGTGATAATCGACACTGGTTCTCCAGTTAATATTATTTTCTTCCAACTTATCTAAAAAATAAAAATGGCTCCCAATTTGATTCAAAAAGCTGAATATAGGACGGCAGGTAGTCAGTCTACCAAGGCAATAGGAGCCTACTCTGCTTTACCCCTTCATTTTGGGGAGTTATAATAAATGCCATCACCATTGCACTAGAAAATGATATTTCAAGTTGATGATTGGGGTCCAATTGATTCGGGAGTTTAACTGCATCATCAACCACAAGAAAAAATACCTATCCCTATTAGGGTATCAGATTCCATTAATAACCTAGCTCCACAGCAAAAGTAAAGGAGCCCCTAAAAACAAACGTGTTTCTTCAAATACCCATAAGCCATCTGTAATTTCAAGTATTAAGTCTTAGGGGGAAAAAGTAAGTTACTAAAGAGGCTGTGGTCGCTGAAGAGGGGATCCCTCTGTATTCCCCTCATTCTGTTACAATACCCTTGGGCTCACAAGTTATTGTGTATATGGGGATTCGGATTCTTACCCCTCCTGATCAAATATTGGTGCTTAGTGAACACCCAACCCTTCCATCAAGGAAGCACTGACTTGTCCAAGGGATTTTGGATCCTGCCTATAGAAAACCTATCTCTATTCCATTAGGGAGTTTTATCCACTAATACTCTCCAGGTCCCTTGGCATTCTCCAATCATTTATGTAAAACTATGTCCCATTAAGAATATTGCCAATGTGAGTTACTTTGGCTCGTTACAGGATTTAGGACTGATCCCCCACCCACCATAGCTTTGGTTGATAGTAGAATTGGGGATAATCTTACCCTGAATGAACGCCAAGATGTCAAACACCTCCTTGAGGATTATGGCGATATTTTTCCTCAGGACCAAGTGACTATGGGAAAATGTCTGGGGTGAGATCATCAAGCTAAAACATAGAATCACCCTCCATTTAAATCCCAACCATATCAAAAATCCAAAGTTGAGGAAGACCAAGTGCCTTAGAGTTACAGCAAATGTTGGAGGCTGGGTTACTTGTGCCTTCCAAAAGTCTTTGGGCTTCCTCTGTGACAGTCAAGGCGCTGCCTGACCGCTACATAGCCCAAACCACCCCTAAGGCGGGGATCACAGCTAATAGTGTCGCACTAAATATACATAAAAACATCAGGCTTGAGGGTAATGACTACATTTGGCATTCTGATGAATCAGATGCCACACAACTTACAAAACCTCAAGGCAAAGGTGGCAAAAGTCGACATAAATGTCAACCGTGCCAATCAGAGGCTGCCAACCAAAAACCAAGGCCTCATGTGTACCAATTAGTGATACCAAAGAGCAGCCCAGCGAATCAGGGGCTGCCAAGACAAATTATGCCAAAAATGGAAGTGGCAGGAATCATGGCATTGGGCAGCTCAGCAAATCAGGAGCTGCTATACCAAATAACACCAAAGGAGGAAACATCAGCATCTGGCAGCTTGACTAATCAGGAGCTGCTGAGCCAAATAACATTAAAAGAGGAAATGTCAGCATTTGGCAGCTTGACGAATCAGGAGCTGCCAAGCCAAATCCGCTGCTCATCAAAATTATCGAGAGCCACGGTTAAGGGCAGCCCAGCAAATCAGGGGCTGCTGGGCTGAATTATCCCAAAAATGGGAAATTTTAGTGATAAGGTGGAGATGAGCTCTAATTCATCCACAATGAACAGAAATAAATGCAAAAAGTTTCCATAATGCCACAGGTACTCAACAGATGGTCTAGAATGGGCCTAGATGAGAATATCAGAGACTGATATTCTCAAAGTAGGCCCGCGGATAGTCTGCCACCCGCGGACTCCGCGGGGTCCAATTTCCCCATATTCCCCATTTCCTAATATAAAACAAACCAAGCGAAGGTGTTTAAGACAACTTCATCTTCTAATAAATACAATAAAAACCTATAAAATTGAAAATAAAACTTTTTTGAAATTTCAAAACTATTTATTTGAGATTTCAAGGAAATCATGGATTTTGAGCTAATTAACATGGACCATTCCTCAGATTTTGACAGAGATGTCGCCTCTCTGTATGCTCTCTCTGGAGGCCAAACTGCCCTCCTCAGTGTGAGCATCATCCCTACAATGTTTCAAGGATATCTAAATCGCTCAACAAGCCAACAAACATGGGACCTCACCACAGCAGTCCTCTCTTGCCTATGAGCCCTCACATGGGCCCTCTTGCCAAACTGCTTTGTGGCAATGTGGAGAGTCCCCGTTCGTTACATCCCCACTCCTATTAATCCAGAAAAGGATGGTGGTCATCATTTTGTTATGGATTATTGCCGCCTCAACTCTATCACTCCCAAAGATAGCTACCCCTGCCACTTATAGACGACTCTTTAGCTTAATGTCAGGGTCCTACTATCCCCACTATAGATCTCATCAGTGGATACTGGCAAGTAGAATTGTCACCTAAAGATCATGCAAAATGCGCCCTTGTCACAAGTGAAGGACTATTTGAGACCACTCAAATGCCTCAGGGGTTATGTAACGCCCCTGCTACCTTCCAACCCGCTATGGACGGACTATTAGGCAATTTAAAACGCTTGCATACTAATTTATCTTGATAATATTACCATTTTTTCAAGAACCTTTACTGAACATCTAGATCATCTCAGGCAAGACTTTCAGTGGTTACATCAGCCTTTGTTAAAACTATAGCTGTTGAAATGCTTTTTCTCCCAGAGTGAGATGGACTTTTTAGGCCATAAGGTCAGTAAAGCTGGAATATCCCCGATGGATGATAATGTCTTGATTATTGCTAAGATGATCACCCCAAATCCCTACGAGATGTACAAATTTTCCTAGGAATGGTGGAATATTATCGCCAATTCATCTCCCTTTTGCAGACATCTCTGAGCCTCTTATGTATCTACTGAAGAAATGGATACCCTTTCAGTGGAGAGAAGAGCAACAGCAGACCTTTGACCTGCTACGCGTCTTTCTCTCCCACTCTCCAGTACTTAATCATATAAATTTTTATATCCCTTCCTCCTCTTTACTAATGCCAGTGATATTTCCATCAGAGCCATACTATCTCAGCATGATGAGAACTTAGTGGACCATCCTATCGCCTACTACAGCAAGACCTTATCTAAAGCTGAACGTAATTATAGCGTTACAGAACGTGAATGCTTGGTGGTCTTAGTAGCCATTAAGAATTTCCGACCTCTTTTATATGGGAAGCATTTTACCATCATAAAAGATCATTCTTCCTTACGTTGGCTACAGAAAATGAAGGACCCTGATGGGATATTAGTCCAGTGGGCGTTATAACTTCAAAATTACGATTTTTCTGTTATCCACCGATTAGGTTTATCAACCAAAATGTGGATTGCTTATCTTGGCTTCCCATCTTAAATTATAACTGACCCTGAAGAGGATCAACTCTAAGACCTCCTACCCAACCACAATTATAAAAGGATGAATCCCCAACCCTTCAGCAGGAATTAGCAAAAAGATTGGCAAATCTCAAAATCAAGAATGAAAAATTGTGAAATTTGTTTAAAGCAATGGGTGTCTTATGTAAGACCCTCAGCTCAAACTGACGTCATATTAGAGGGATATCAGTAAGTCAGCCAAGGGGAATTTATAAAACCTATCTTTGACTTAAAGCTTAATGTTACTGAGAGAGAATGCTTGTTTCTATCCAGGATGTATTAGTCCTGTCTAGTATGTAAAAGCCAAGAAGAACCTAATCTTTGCTCTCAACATCCAGTGGTCCCCCTTGTAAAAAATTCCGTATCATTAGCATTGATGTTGTAGGACCTCTTCCTAGAGCCTCCAATGGACAACAGTTCCTCCTACTAGATGTAGACCATAAAACTAAATGGATAAAGCCTCGTCACTCCCCACCGTTTTGGCAAAAGCCACCGCCACATTTTTGTATAATAGGATTATCACCAAGCATGGATGCCCTAATGTCATTCTCTCTGATAATGGACAAAATTTTCACTCAATGCTAGTGAAATATTTAGCTGACCTGATTGGAACCACTCAGGTATTCTCTACTCCCTACCATCCTGAAACCAATGGAATGGTAGAGCGGGGTAAATGGCACTCTTACTGCAAATCTTTGGTAAATGGTTATGACTGGCCCCCTTCATTGGCCCCAATATTTGCCTAGTGCAATTCTGGCTAATCAGATCTTTTCCATCAAATTACTAAGATGTACCATTCTAAGCGTTGTATGGAAGAAATCCCCATATGCCTTCTAAAGTCCAGGAGATGCTTGAATAAGCTTCCCATGAAGCACCCAAGATCTCTATGCGAAAAATTTCAAATGAAATCATAAGACTTCATACCCTGGCTTCCAAAAAACCTGTCCGCCACAACCAGTAGATAAACTGCTTAATTTAATGGTAAAAACGATCATTATACCTTCCAACCAGGTGATTTCATCCTGTTTTACTGTCACCAGCCTGGAGGTCATGATCACAAAGTGGGTACCTACTTTTCAGGGCCCAATCAATTCATTTACAGACGGGGAAATAAACACTCAATTGTAGAGGCTGGTCAGAGCACAGTTGTCAACTGAATACATAGTAAATTTATCCATCCGTTTTCCCCCTGCGCCAAGATCTAGAGGGGGTATTGTAGGGGTTCACACCCAAACGGTGGATTCAAATATGTCAGATAAAGGGAATCATTCCCAAACTGACCACAAGGCCCACAATTATGTCAGGGTTATCCCTGATGAAGGTCAACAGCTAATAAATCAGCAATTAGTCCCTATTTGACCAACAAGCCCAAACTTCAGTCAGACTTCACTCCTGACAAAAGTTGACTATGATTGAAATTGGTGATCAACCCTGACCAATATTCTAGAATCCTGCTCCCTCAGAGTAACACAACATCACTGTTCAAACCTGAGCTATGAGGCGAGCTCTTTCAGATTGACTAAATTAATTGGGGCTTATAACAAATCCCCAATTTGCTTATCTATTAGATCTAGGCTTGAATGGCTTAGATAAACCATGATCAAATTTCATGTTTTTTTAAAAAGTGGGTATTAAATAATAAATTTTACACTTTTTCTCCCCTATTTGCAATATAAGTGAAAATTGTAATTATTTTGGATTTAACACACCAGACACGTTATATGTACTAAACTAGCTTTCTTGACCAAGAGAAGCAACCCTGGTTTGAAACCCACACCCTAAAACATTGGGTCATCCGACCCTCAAACAATAAAAAGGATCCATGGTACTAACCTGTGATCCCAACAGGGCCCTTCCCATTGCACCTTAGGTCAATGGGGGAAGCCTTCACAATAGGGATGTTGAAAAACGCTGTACAAGGCCTCGCTGAACCAGTCTAGGAATTGAGCTCTTTAAAAAATAATTTACCTTTGGACATCCTAGCAATTCAGGAAACTACTGTCCACCAGTACCAAGAAAGCATGGGCAACCATGCTCCTCCCCTCTCTTTCTTTTTGGTTGCTGCACTGTGGGATGATTATACAAGAAATCCATAGTTCTAAAATTATTTCTAAAATTTGTACTTGATGGGCATGTGCTTGTAATGTCCTTTCCATGGTAAATGGAGTGCACACTATCTTTTATATTTATACCCCAACCTGTACACAGGCTATCCAGGAATTCCTCTCAGCCATAATTTCACTCCCACTTCCTTCTGATCCATTTGTGGTAGACGAAATTGACTGCTGGGCTAACCCAGCCGCCATCTGCTGGCCTTCAACGCCTACCCCTAGGAGCACATCAAATTATTTGTTTTAAAAGCCATTTGGGGTATTTTGATACCCTCCCAAAACACGCACCGCTGCTCCCCAACATGTCCCATCCCCATGTGCACAACGGTCAGCTGAGGTCTATGTCCCGCTTTGACCATATTCTTGCCCCATTAAACTTTTGGTCCCAGATTGCACACTTTATGAAGACAAAGATAAATTTCTCCAACCACAGGTTAGTGTCAATTTTCTTAACTTTGACAAGACCAGCAGCACATGCACCAAGGCGGTGTAAACATCGTCCAGGCAAGATCACGTCACCCAGTTTTCCTCATGGGTAGACACCAAAAATTTCAGCACCAGAGATCATCACATAATTCTGTGTGGACCCACTTACTACTTAATCATCCTTCAAAGCAAACATTATCCATCAGGCATGCCACCTTTCATCATATCGCTCCTGGGCTGCCTCAGCGGTAATTATGTGCACAATTGCAGAAGTGCACCACTTGGAGTCAAATGTCCCTGCTGCAGGCTACAGCCTGGCTTATGGATGTAAGTGGGCAGAAGTGTCTTCTCATCTCAACGCACTGGTAAGACAACACAAACATCATGTTTTTGTTCAGTTCAAAGTGAAAAATATAATAGCGGGCAACACATGCTCCACCTATTTTTTCCAAAAATATTTCACGCCATGACAGAGCTTGGCCTGCACACAGGTGAGGAGGCCAGGCCACTCCATTGCATAAAATTTCACCTGAAGAAGCAGGAAAAGTTTAAAACTTTTACTCCAAACTGTATCATTCTGATACAGTCATACTGGCTGAAATTAATGAATTTCTTGATGGCGCACATATCCTCACCATTTCCCGTTACCCAGTGTTTATGAATCTAATTACTCGGGATAAACTATGGTATGCCATTTATGGTGCACCTCACACAAAGTGCTAGGGCCAGATGAGATTATTATGATTTCTATAAAATATATTTTAAATTATTCTCCGCTTTGTTGCTTGCCTCAATGAAACAGTGTCTGTTAGAAATAAGCCTCCTTCATGGGGCCAGGAGGCGTATATGATGAAGCTGTATAAGAAAAGGGATTTGCTGGACTTGGCCAACTGGCGCCCCATATTACTTATTAATGCAGATACTAAATTATTTACTAAAATTATGGCCAATCGTCTTGGGAAAATTTGCCTCTGATATACTCTCCTCTGAGCAATTTGGTCTCATTCTAAAGCAGTCTATATGGGACAACATACACACTATAGCCAAAGTCTTTCTATCCACGGCTACTGAGGCACTTGTTTTCTTAGACCAGCAGAAAGCTATGATGGGGTCAACTGGGAATACCTCAAAGCCTGCCTCTTCAAGTTCCGCTTTTCCATCGTTCCATTAATTGGGTGATGTTGCTAAAGGAATCTGCCACAATGGCTGTGCGTGACCCTGGCTTCCTCACTGATGTGGTTCACCCTCAAAGGACCTCCGCCAAGGGGACCTTTTAAGAACAATCTTGTAAAAGATCAGCTTAAACTCATTTTTATGTAATGTGAATGCCTGCCTTACTGTTGTCCATGTGCAAAGCCAAGCGCCAGTTAGGATGCTGGCATTTGCTGACGATTGTGTGGTTGGGGTTAATAACAACCAAGATGCACGCGCGCAGGAGGCTATTATCCTGGGTTACTTCAGGGTCAGTAATGCTGCACTTAAAGCCTCCAAAACTGAAATCATTCTCATCAGCTGGTACCAAGACCTCTGGTCACCAGCACCCCAGTTACATTCCTGCTTCAGCAGCTAGCTAACATTTTTGGTCGCCTCCCACCACATACTGCCCTGCGTGTGCTCCCTTTTGTGCCAAGACCCACTGCTAGTCTGGTATGACATTTGGGAGTGTGGCTGGAGGAGAGAGGTACGCCTTGTTGGTAAATAAGCATCACATCCTTGATAATGTCACAAAATGCATTGCGTCCCTTAAAGCCACCAGACTACCCTCCAAGGCCTGGTTGTGCTTGCCAACTCTATGCTCCTGTCTAAAGTCTGGCTTGTGGCTCATGCTATCGCCTTTCCCCCCTCTTTCTTCACCTCTTTATACGCCCTCCTACAAGGGTGGCTTTGGTTAGGCCGCCCTCCACCAGTAGCCTGGTTGTCATGTTTGGCCCTCGCCATAGTGGTGGTATGGGCCTGCTTAACTTTGAGGCACATGCCTCTAAAGTACTTGGCACCTTGATAGCTGCAGTCACCAACCCCACACTCCCAGCCCAACGCTGGTAACATGCGGTCCAATCCAATTTTTCCAGCACCCTGGGCCTCAGCAAACCTACTCACCCCATTATCTGCTAAACTAGCTTACCTCTCATCACTCTGCCATGGGCCTTCATGGGACGTCGCCACACCTTAAAAAAATTCTAATTTCCATGTGGAACGCTGAGCTAGAGAATTAGCATAAGCGGGCACACCGCCTAGAGGGGTCGCCCTACTCCCCATTTTAAACAAGAAGTCCATGGGCAAGACTTTTTAAACAACCTGGTACCCCTAAATACCAACCTCATTGCCCGCGTGGACTACCTTGTCAAGCTCAACATCCCATACTCTTCAAAAATCCAGAAGGGCATTTGGCGGTATGCACACCATCCTCTTTTACAACCCCAAATTCTTGACCATATGTGAAGATCCTGAGAAAAGTGTACCGCATGGCTGATCGTTCCAATGCCTCTCAAACTTCATGCATAGTATGTGGTCAATAAGGGTCATTAGTCCATCGCTTGAAAGATTGCCCGCCATCACAGGCGATTTGGAGGGATGTTATGCCCCTCTTTTGCCACAAGAGTGAGCAGGCTTTCAGTCTGTTCAAAAACACCTTTTCATTTTCCATGACCTCCCCCATCCACCCATCACTCCGCCTTAGTTATTGCAATAGCACTATGAACGATCCACATCATTGTCCTTGATACACTATCTGGCACTACTCCTACCTTACGTGAAGCTGTGGATCGCTTCTATTCCCACCTAACGGATTTACTTTCAAGCTTGGTTGTTTAACCACCTGCCATCCCATTAACACTGTTTGTTGTCTTCCTGATTCCTCATCAGGTTACTCTCAGTGGACCCTTTCAATTATTCTTGTTCATTTATGACCCAACTCTCCTGTTACATCTTTATTCCTTCTACTGGCAGTCCAACTGGCAACAGGAGGTAGCTGCAGCTCCTCTAGGGTAACCACAGTATTTCTTGCGTTTTATAGTTGGAGTTTATCAGAAGTGTCCATCCCATGATCAGCCTCCCCCAATAAAATATAAAATTTAAAAGCATCATACCAAGAAGATTCTAAATTTATTTAGACAGTAATTTTTAGGTTATTATTAATGGATCAATTTGGTTAAAATGTTTTTTATAATCATATGAACTACATAGGAACTGTTTTTTTAGTACTGTGTTTAATGTCTTAAATATTTTTTTCGTTATTATGCTATATGTACTAATTCATAAATTTAGATATAAATTTTTTTGAAACTTATTAATAATTTATAACTGATCTTATCTGCTGTATATTAGATTGCTATAATAAAGTAAAGTGTATCCTATGAATACTTATAAGATATTTATTCATTTAAGCTTTATAAGCCTATGTTCATTTTTGAGTAGTCTGATTGTAATCTGCTTTATAGATTAATATTATAATTGTTCACCTAAAAAATTGTGGTAGTTCTAGCTTTAATGTTTGAAAACTTATTTTATATAACTGAGGTAAGTTGATAGGGGACAGACAATACCGATATATGTAATGGGATAGGGGAGGTGAAGTATAGCAAGATTTAGGCACCCCAGAGTAGATGAGCTACCCCTGTTGCCAGCTGGTCCCGCCAGGTATAGGGGAGTTGAATACCTTTTTCTGAAGGAGTTTCCCCTGTTATGGAGCAGGTGTGGAGGAAGGGGTCCATATGCAGAAAACAGACTGGGAACCATGATTCAACATGTTGTCGTTGCTTTGGCCTCGTGTATCCATATAACCAGGCTTCAAAGTATTCCAGTAGGTGTAGGTGAAATCTGCTGATTTTCCCACAAATTGTGAGTACGGTTCCCTTGAAGGCATCCAGTGCTATGGGGTGGATTGTCCATATTGCAATGGCGACTATCAGGGATCGGAATGTGGGTGGTAAAAGGGATTTAAAATGGAGTGCGAGGAGGCTTCTGGAAATTTACAGCTCCTAGTCATTTTGGGTTCTTAATAGATGCAAAAATTTCCCGCCATATGGCTCTAAATGGGGGCATGCTTTGAGGCGGCGGTGCAGGGTGCCATCCCCTCCACATACTGTGCATGGCATGAAGAGTTTGGAGCGATCTTCTGTCCTGTAGGTTCTTCTGGGCCAACTCCAGGTGCTAGCTCCTATTTTTGGCTGGAGGAGAAGATGATGTGTTAGCCTCAATATTGCATTCTGTGTTTTGATATTGTATGGGATGTCTAAAGCATCTAGGTAGTTGATTCTCACAATGAATTGGGCCACATCGTGTGTGTCACTCTGGGAGTGGTCCTTTGGTTTCCTTAGTGTAAGTGAGCTCTAAGCCTTCCCCTTCCCAGACCAGTGCCTGAGAGAGTGACGGTCCACCCCATGTGCTTAATGGTGTGGAGGAGGCGTTTGAAGTGAGGGGTCCATGTGGGCCCACTGCGTTGGGGCGGCTTTTTGAGGTATGTGAGCAGGCTGGACGGGTAGTGTGTGTTGGATAGTTTGAGCGCCTGTGAAAAGTTGGCCCTCGCTGCTCTGGACCAGCGTTGTTGCGGAAGGTCTGGGGCTAGAACTTCCTTTATCCATGTGCCCAATATGTAGTTGGCGTGGACCATAAAGTCTATTAGGACCATGCCTCCAGTGGAGCGTGGGCTGAAGAATGTTTCCACCTGTACAATTGGACGGGAACCAGGCCAGTCATCCCTGGATAAGTGCGCAGATTGAGGATATGAATGTATATGAGAAGGAGATTGCGTGTGCAGGGAACCATAGCATTAGGATAAGTAATTTGGCAACTGTTACTTGATCTGTTAGTCTTGGGGATCTTCTCTTGAAAGAAAGCAATGCGGTTGGACACCCACTGTAGTATATTGTTCTCAATTGTCTCATTGACATACCGCCCTGTTTCCAGCCATATCCCAAGTTGGTGGATAGGGTTGAATGTAGGATGTGATGCGAAGGGTTTGATGAGTGAGTTGTTCCTTCATGGGGGCTGTGAGGCTTGTGTTGTGGCCCAGTTATTAGCGCATTTGTTTAGGAGGATTATTTCTGTTTTTCTTTTGTTGAGCGATGTGTTGCTCACATTGAAATATTTCTCTAGGGTGCGTTCCAGCTGTCAGCATCATTGTTTTTAGCTATACCTGTCATTCAGTCATCTGCAGAGGGCTAGTCTTGACTGGTGGCTGGCCTTGCGCAGTTATGCCCATGATGTGTGAGTCAGCAATGTGAAAGAGTGGATCAAAAGTGAAGTTATACAACAGTGGGCTGAGAAGTTACTGTCAGATATTCTCCTTCTCAACTTCTGAGAAAGAATTTTGGAGTCCAATCTTTGAATAATATTGTGGCTATCAATGATATGAATATCAACGGTGAAAAGACCTTGGCAGATTCTCGGTGGAATCCTATCCATAGGGACAATACAATCTCTACCCAAAATCGGCATAATATGGTAAGAACTGATAATAGGATCGCTCCGACTTCTCAGCCAAATTTGAGGTATTCATTACCACACAAGTCTGACCACCTCTGAGGTGAGAAATTTTACTCGCTGATGATTGGATATAATTTATCAAATTGTTACCACACGGGTTGGTTTTGTCTCAAAATATTTATCTTTGATCTGATAGGCCAAAAGCCTATATTTCCTAATTTGGATGACTCAGCTTTATAATACTTTAGCCCCAAATTCCCATGGCCCAGAGGACTGGAACTAGTTTGAATATGATATACTAGTATCGAAAAAGGGCTTTTCCCTAGTTTTTGCCTCACACAATTAAAAATAAAAAAAAGTTTAAACTTAGTTTCTTAAGAGGTTATTATTTATTTTAAATATTCCATTGTGGGATCCAGTGGCACATAGCACCAGTGAGCATATCCCTTACTGGATTCCGACAATTTGGTGCTCACTACAGGGGACACGCCTGTGCACTAATCCATAGTTACTAACATGGAGGCTGTAAATGTGAGCAGCTCTTCTGGTTCTTCTTTAACTGAATCACGATTAGTTGCTCTTGAGAAGCAACTAGCCAGCTCTTTCTTCCGTCTCAAAAAGATAGAGCAACAGCTGTTCAAATTACCTATAAAGGACAGATAAACCCCGGGTGAAGGGAGCTTTGCTTCCTTTTTGTACATTTATGAAGCTGCGATGGATGGCGCCACTGATAAACATAAAGTTCAGTATATTCTTCCTTGTTTAAGCCACAAAGCCCAAGATTTGATCGTTCCTCACCTGGATCCTCAGCACACCTGGCTAGATGTTAAGAAGGCCCTCTTGGCTGAATTCAGATTTAAGCAGAGCTTAGGGAAAAACAGGCTTTCATGCGCCTTACCATGC
>JAKSZP010000370.1:0-92972 GCA_022478985.1 Massospora cicadina | reverse complement strand
ATCGTTTTCCTCTTCCTTGACAGAAGGTCACTACCATCAATGTATATCTCATGGCAAAATAATATTGATTAATTATAGCTGATTTTTTTATTATCATTTAATAACCTTTTTGCTCATACCAATCTTTTTTTCTTTTTTTGAAGAACTTATTTCTCAATTTAGAAACTAATTTCTTCAAAAAATTAGAATAAATTAGAGTTTAATCTACTTGTAGTGGATAGTATGACCACTATAAAAGTCTGACATCTCCTCTCATCAAGATCATATGTCAAATTCTAACTCTCAGTACCAGCAATATCTTGACAATCTTTCTGCTAAAGATGCCCATCTCTTCCAATTGATGAGTCATTCTGCTCAGAAAAATCTCTTTTATAGTCCCTCAGGACCCATACTTCAAGCTAAGAACATGTAGGTTGTCCTTTCACTGCACTACCAGAAACAGTACTAATCCCAATGAAAACATAATAGTGACCATCTTGAACGAATTGCAGTCAATTCTCCCTCTTCCATTGGTTTCCAAATTGACTTTAATACTCTGCTAGATTTGACTCCTTTTGCAGATAATCCATTATAACTGTCAAGCCTCTTGTAGCGTTGCAATCCAATATCAGTCAGTCATTTCATGACAGATCTAATTTGCTTCCAGAGTTCCTTTTTTAAGCTCAGCCAATATTATAAACCAGCTGTTCTTTTTGACCAAACTAACTATTATAAATTGAGAAAATTTTGAGCTCCCCTATACAGAATTAAGGAACTAAGTAACTGAGGCTTTCTCTGAGGCTCTGAACACCTCCAATTTCACAAGCATCTCTGATTAAGATGTTGCAGCCTACGCCCTTCATTTTGTGGGCCAAGTCCTTCAAAGTTGAACCACAAAGCTTCCGTCCTCCCCCAACTTCCATCATTTGTTCTGTTTCCAAATTCAAGAAGCTTGTAGTTGTTGCCTTCAGGATGCCATTTTCTCCTTGCATGACTACCTCATCTCTGGCGCTTTGCATCTCTATCTCCTTCTCATGGCTTTGATTAAGGCATGATTTGGCAACCTCCAACCAGTATCCCTAGCTCTATACTGGACCATATGTCCAACGTCCTTGATGAAGCCCATTGGCAAGCACTCAAGACTAATCTTCCAGCTCCGGTGCCATATCAGGATTATTTGGGGTTATTTGCCAACTTTCTCCTTCTTTTCTGTTGTTTTTTCCCCAATATGAAGTATTGCATTTGGCAAATACTAAAATTTAAATTTCTCTTTCCCTCATTACATTCTCTCAGGGTTTGGCTTCTGCTCAACGGATTTGGCTTCAAGTAGGCTAGCCCTTCATAGTGGGCAATCTCAAATAGATTTTGACATTTCATTTACTTCTATTGTCATACATTCTCCCTCTTCAAAGAAGTAACATAGGCTGAATCATCCCCATATCAAGGATAAACACATAAAACAAGTATAAAATATACAATTTTTGCGTTTTTACTTCTTTTTTCATATTTTATTAATATTTTATTATATCTTTCCTATTTTTATTTGGGACATTACCTTTACTTGGTTCAGCAGTCCATACTTTTATTTATTATTTACCAAACTGGTTCCTAGGTATATTCTGACCTACCAGTTTTCATGGTTCAGAGGTCTTATTTTTTTAAAAATTAAATATTTATTTTGGTTAAGCAGTCCTTTTTAGGACCTAACCAAAATTGTCAGTACATAACCATCTTAATGATTCAGTGTCCTTTGGGAACACCCTCATTTTTTTCTTGGATCCACTGCTTTAGATATTAAGCATGGACCCTGTTAACAATTTCTACATCTGCAAGCTCTTGAGGGAATATGCATCCATCACCATCTGGTGATAATCTTGAATGGACCTGACCTCAGCGCATCTAATTTATTTCTTACCCTGAAGCCATGCATGTCACAATAGCATAACCTATCACCTACATGTATTTAGATAGTGTCAGTTGGTTCTTATTGTCTGTCAGCTTGGTCTTGATCTTTTCCTTAAAGGTCACATTATATGCTTGCAACCGCATTTTGATCAGAATGTTCAAAAGTCATATTAAGTACTGCTCAGTACTCATCCCCAATGTTGATTCAATCACCAAATATAGTATTGATGGTTATGCGGCCTTCCTTCCATACATCTATTTGAATGGCTTTTTTCCTGTCATTGTATAATGACTGGTTTTATATGCAAATGTCATTGAGCTGAGGTATGTTCCCCATGTTAAAGTCTTCTAATGACCAGCTTTCTCAGCATTGCAGCCAGCATACCATTTACTATTTCAATCAGTACGCTCATCTATGGCTGGTAGTGTACTGACATATCTCCTCAGATCCCCATTATTTTGTTCAACTTAGGGATCATGTGGGATGTGAAATTCGTTCCATTATCGCTAACAATACTTGCAGGAACCTATGGTGATAAACCACTTGATCTAGAATAAACTGTGCAGTACTTATTGATCCACTTTGGCTAGGGTATTTTTCTCAACCCGTCTAATTAGATGATTGATCCCAATTATAATATATTTGACTCCCCCTGTGCTGATAGTCAGTGGTCCCATCACGTCAATGGACACTGTATGCCAGGGAAATCTAGGATGGACCAGTCATTATCCAATTGTGTTATTGTGTGGCTTATGCAACTGACACTCCACGCAGCAAGCTAGATAATAGACCACATCATAGTTGATAGTCTCCAGTAATAATACTGGTGAATGTAAGGGAAGTGTCTATAACTCTCCTGTTTTCTGCGTGGTGGTGCACGGTGCACAGAGCCAACACATGGAAACTAGCTGTTAATACCAAAGATTCAGAGCCCAGCAGAGGGTGCTGGAGCAATAATAGCTCAAGGAAAAGAGTGCAATTATTATAAAAATTACCACACCAAAAATGATGCGGTGAACAAAGAGGAAAGGGGTAAGCGACCAAGGTTGGAGGGAACCTGGGCAAACCAACTGTGCACTAGGGGCAAACTGGATTGTCTGTAAAATGATCTGGTGAATGTAGCGCAAGACCTCCTCAATAGGGTCCACACACAGGATCATTCAAAATAACATAAGTAAAATGGAAAAACAGGAAAGTTTATTATTGGGAAGCCAATTTAATAAGGAATGTTGGTCATGAAAAACAGAATTAAACTTTGTCAGGGAAATTTGGAGTCTTCTAAAGTGGTCCCAAGCACCAATCCACTAGTAGGCAAAGACTAACATCCAAATTGGTAAAAAACACCAAAACTGACTTCACTTGAGTATTCAATAAACTTAGATCTGACCCAAATGTGTGATTTTATAAATGGATAGGTTTTGAAACCGCGTTCCTCAACTAACCAAATTGAACCATCTGTGTTAATCGAGTAAACTGTCCATTTTAAAGCCTTAGCTGACATAAGGGGCTGAGCATTAGGCACCTCACTAGTACTAACTTGAGCATACTTGGATTGTACCCAGCGTTGGTCTACTGTGTGCCTGAGGTCAGGAAGGACCTGAAGCTTTACCTTCTGGGCCTCCTGTTACCCAGCCTTATCCTTAGGGTTGGTCCCCACTATGATGTCATTTAACCATGACATTACCCTCTCCTCCTGATGGGGCTCAACCCCCCTCCAAGGGCTTGCGCAAGGGAAAGTTCTTGTGGGCTGGGGCCAACTTAATGGAAGAAACTGTCAGTTTGGGTTGAAATCCAGCAGCCTGGGGGAAACGCTTGTAGAAGGCTTCACTTAGATCTTTGCATGCACACAGTTGCGCGCTGGAACCCAACTGTTCTCTGCAGCGCCAAAGCCCTTCCAGCATACCAGGTAGCCAACCATTCTTTTAACATTGCAGGATGCAACTATTTCTTTCACTTCCCACTCTGGCGCCCCATCCACGAGATAGGCCTCAGGAGTCTCTGGTGGGGGCCCTTAAACAACGTCAATTTTCTCTCATGGAAGACAGAGAAGATCTGAAATGAAGAGGGAAGATCTAGCTGGTATGAGGCATGGCCCACCTTTTTAACAATGCGGTAGGGGCCATTCCTCTTTGATCTCAGCTTCTTGCATGGCTGCTTGATAGGGATGTTATGAGCATCAAGAATCACGCGATCCCCTTCCTTATATGATGGACCCATTCAGTGCTTACCATCAGCGTTTTCCTTATAAACTTGTATTGCCGCCTCCAAACTTGTGGAACCCCCTGGTGGACCTTCTTGATCGGCTTGACAAAGTCCACCACCGCTTTAACCTTAAAACCACATCTGGGCTCCATGTTAAAGGTGGGGTTTAAGCCATGGTTGGCAAAAAAGGGGAACAACTGATAGAAGAATGCAAAGTGTTGTTGTAACTGAATAGGCCATAGAGAGTGAGAAACCCAATCTAATTGATATGCGATGGTGTAACACCGCAAAAATTGTTCCAAGCACTGGTTCACTCGTTCAGTCTGCCCATCTGATTGAGGGTGATAAGCAGTTGAATGGCAGGGGCGAATCTGAAGGGTCTTACACAACTCTTCCTAAAAGACAGAGGTAAACTGGGGTCACCAGTCACTGATTATTCCTTGGGGAACCCCATGGAGCGCAAACACATGAGTGACGAAGAGCCTAGCCATCTCAGCCACGGTTATTGTTGTTCTGCAGGGAATGAAGTGGGCGAACTTCATAAAACGGTCCACCACCACCATGATGGCATCATAACCATCAGAGACAGGCAACTCCACAATGAACTCACTGATAGGAAAGCACAGGGCCCTTCAGCCTTTTGGACTGGTACCAACAAACCCGCTAAAGGTTGCTGATTGGGTTTCATCTGATTTCAGATCAGGCACTCTTTACAATAACACCCCACCTGAGCGGGTAAGCCTTTCCAATTGTATGTGCATCAAATTAACTCAAATGTCTTTTCTTTACCAGGATGACCAACGGTGAGTCCATCATGATGGTCCCAGATGATTTCCAGGCGCAGTGGTCCAGCAGGAACCTATAGGCGCTTCTGAAACCACGACATCTCATCCTTCACGTGATAGCCCCTGAAGAGATCCTCTGAAATCAAAGCGCTCTTAGCAAATGCCATCATATATTCAGCTACTAGAAGCTGAGAAAGGGCTACCTTTCTGAACATAAAGTATTCCTCTGCATTTTCCAGAGGTGCAAGTGCTGGCCCACTGGCCGGGGGAGAGGGAAGTTGGGACACAATTTTATTTGGTGGAATCATCAACTGTGTGTTATGAACTTCTACCTCCTTGGGATCAGGCGCTAAAGCAGGGTTGCGGCTCAAAGCATCCGCTAAACCATTAACCTTGCCCTTGGTGAACTCATAAGTGAATGCAAATTGGGCAAGGTCCCATGCCAACGGGTCTGCCATGGGGTTAGGACATGTGGAGCGTGGTAGTACAGAAAGGAACGGTGGTCTGTACATGCCCAAAAAGGTTGGGATGAGCCATGAAAAGTGGTGACACCAATAAGTCAGCGCCTCCACCACTTCCAGTAACTCCTTATCATAAACGTCATAATTCAACTCTGGCAAAGACATTTTTCTAGAAAAATATCCCACCGGATGCTCTATCCCATCTTCACCTACTTGTATCAAGGTGGCCACTATGGCGAAGTTGGAGGCATCAGTAGACACAATGAACTCCTTTGAAGGGTCAAAATGGAAAATAACAGACGTGGACAACAGGGTGCACTTCACTGCTTAAAAAAATCCTCCAAAACGGGGACCACTGAAGCACCTTGGCACCGCTAGCCTTGTATAAGGGAGCTGCCACCTCATAAAGATTGAGTGTGAACTTCTTGAGGAACGTACAAATTCCCAAAAAGCTCCTCAATTTCTTGACTGAGGTGGGGGTGGGCCACTCATGAATAGCCTTCTCCTTGTCAGGAGTTATCATGTGTCCTTGGTCAAACATGATTTTGCTAGAAAAGTGACCTGGGACTTTATAAATTCACACTTGCTAATTTTCAGCATAAGGCTGGCTGCCTTTAACCTCTCCACCACTTGCCAAAGATGAACTGCATGGGACTTTAGATCAGAGGAAAACACCAGGATATCATCCATGTAGGCAACCGCACATACCCCTAGCAAGTCCCCCAACGCTGCATTAATGCGGCATTGAAAGATAGCAGGGGCATTCTTAAGCCCAAAGGGCATGACCCAAAACTGGAAGATCCCTTTTCTGATATGGAAGGCAGTTAAACAATCTTGTCCCTATTAATCTGAATATGAATGAACGCATTGAGCCATTCAGCTTGGAAAAGACCTTAGCCTTCTCCACATATCACGCAATCTGAGAGTCCAAAGGGATGGGATGTAGATCAGGTACAGTGACGTTGTTAAGTTTCCCATAGTCCACACATGGGCGCAGAGTACCATCAGACTTCTCAAAAAAGAGAAGTGGAGAGCATACAGAGGAGGTACGCTGAAAAATCGCACCTTTGGCTGACTATTCCTTCACCCACACATACAACAGCTCTTTCTCCCAGACAGTCAATGGGTAAATGGGGGAAGATATATGTACCAGATCCACAGTGAGCTTGAAGTCACATTTGAAGTCAGAGTGCTCAGGGAGTGCTTTAGCAGATGCTGCATTAAAAGAGGATTCCAAACCCTCCAAGCAAGAAGGTATAGAAACTTTCACTGAGGGCTTCAGCAAAGGGGCAAGGCTATAAGGGTGAAGGTGGGGCCAGTGGGGCAATTCGCCCTAGGCGTTCTCTTCTGAAAAAGGAAGAACTAATGTGCAACCGTTCTTTAATGTAAGAGATTGGGTATTCTCTTACAAGTTAGTTTTAACGTCAAACTTCCTCCACCACTCCACACATAAAATGATAGGGAACAGGAGGTTTTTGACCGCTTTGAAGTGATCAGACAAGTGATACTTGCCAACCTGATAGTCCACTGTCCCAATGATCTTCAGAATGAGTAAACCTTGGGACGCCCCTCCCTTAACCATACCACCTGGCAAGTAACTCAGTCCAAGGTAGTCAGCTAGTCTTTGATCCATGAAGTTTTCAGAGGTGCCATTATTCACCAAAATAGTTCTACTGAGTTTCCCTAAAGGGGAGGAGAGGATAGCATTCAGTAGAAAATACCCAGAATGGCCTTTATTTATGGCAGACAACAACAACACCTCACCAAAAATTCTTCCTCTGGCTCAAGAAAGCCATCAGAGTATGTTTTGGAATCATAGAAGGGGGAGGGATAGTTGGCCACTCTTAATACTGAGGTCACATACCACATCATGCCTTCTGCAGGTGCATATACTTTATCATTTATTAAACAAAGTTCTTTCTCCACTTCCTGAGCGCCTCAGATCATGGTAGGGGTCAAGCGAGCGTTCTCAGGGGTTATTTGATATACAGGAATAGGGTTCTCATCCAAGCTATAAAAGCTAGGAAACGGCTCAGAGGTTTGGATAAAATTTTCGTCATAAAACGCATTTTTAGACATGAACGACCCTATTCCCCTAACTGCAATGGAATGCCCAATGTTACCCAAGGCCAACACCTCAAGGCCCATCTGTGCTGATTCTGCCAGCATCATCTGAATGCGCTGTCAAAGAGAAACTCGTTTGTGCAAATGGAAATTAATAATTTTGGTGGATATATGGGGAATCATGACTTTTGGACATTGAAGCAACTGTATCCACCAGGTAAGAGCATGAAGGGTGGATACTTTCCAGTTGGGGCAACCGTAATAACGCTGAATTGCTTCAACCTTTGGGAAAAATAGAAAACAGCGGTGCGGCTGACCACAGCTAAAGCCCAAAGCTAATGCCCACCGTTTCCACCTTAGAAAAGTACCACAAAGAAAAGGTTCATGCACATAGAATTGAGTGGTAGCTGACTAATGTAAGGAGAGTTTCTATAACTCACCTGTTTCCTGCGTGGTGGTGCACAGTGCACAGAGCCAACGCACAGAAACTAGCCTTTATTACCAAAGTTACTAGAGCCCAGCAGAGGGTGCTGGAGTAATGATATTTTAAGAAAAAGAATGCAATCATTATAAAAGTTACCACACCAAAAATGACGTGGTGCACAAAGAGGAAAGGGTTAAGTGTCTCAAGTTGGAGGGAACCTGGGAAAACCAATGGTGCACTAGGGCAAACCAGATCATCTGTAAAATGATCTAGTGAATGTAGCACAAGACCTCCTCGATGGGGTCCACACACAGGATCATTCAAAATAACATAAGTAAAATGGAAAAATGGGAAAATGTTTTATTGGGAAGCCAACCAATAAGGAATGTTGGTCATGAAAAACAGAATTAAACTTTGTCAGGGAAATTCAGAGACTGCCAAAGCGGTCCCAAGCACTGATCCACCAATAGGCAAAGAATACCATCCAAATTGGTAAAAAACACCAAAACTGACTTCACTTGAGTAATCAATAAACTTAGATCTGACCCAAACTCGTGATATTGTAAATGGAATGAGTTTTTAAAACCCCATTCCTTGACTAACCGAATCAAACCATCTGCATTAATTATGCAAACTGTCTGTTTTAACGCCTGGGCTGATGTAAGGGGCTAGATGTTATGAACCTCACTAGTACCAACCTGGGCATACTTGGCTTATACCCAGCGTTGGTCTACTGTGTGCCTGAGGTCATGAAGGGTCTGAAGATTTACCTTCTGGGCCTCCTGTCACTCAACCTTATCCTTAGGGTTGGTCCCTACTATGATGTTATTTAACCATGACTGGAAAGTGGTTGGTTGTCTTCCTCAGGCTTCCATGATCAACAACCTTATGTGCGCCTTGTACTATTACCACTCATTCTGATGAATTTGGGAATAACAGTCGTTTTCTGTCAATCATCTTAGATACTTGTTTATCTTTGGTATCAGTGTTTTACATCATTTTTCAAAGCACAATTTGTATTTCTCAGGGCTTGTTTCCAATTTTCTCCATTGACCATTTTCTAAAACATCTCATTAGACAGTTGGTATACCACTTGGACCATTGGTAACCTTGATAAAAGCCGTCCAAGACCTTTATGAGAAGCTCCTGCTTGGTGGACTATCTCAAAGTTGTAAGCTTAAACTTCAGTGCTTTTTGGGCCAGACGTCCTTATGGTTCTTTCAGGCTATGCAGAAAATGCAGGGAGGAGTGGTTCATCACCACATTAAAGTGCATACCGTGAATACACCTTTGAAACTGTTTAAGGGCGTAAATCTCTACAAGGCATTCATGCTCAGTAATGGTGTAATTCCGTTCTTCTGATGACAACGTCCAGCTCACATAAGCTAATAATGCTCACCTCCAAGTTTATCCACTTGACTCAGGATGGCGCCAATCACCATTAATGAAGCATCAGTCTCTACTATAAATTTCCAATTGAAATTCATATATTTCAAGATTGGTGAATTTATAAATACTTATGTAACTCTTCAAAAGAATACTGGGCCTCTTCATTCAACACAAATTCTTTCTTTGGATCCTTCAGCAAAATGGAAAAGAGGCTCCGTGATTCTCACAAAATCCTGTATAAATCTTTGGTAATATATGACCATTCTAAGGAACACTTGAATACTTTGTACATTTATTTTTGATGAACATCCGCTCTATAGCTTTAATCATTTGGGTTTGCAGCTGCAGTCCACTGGAGTTGATGATGAACCCCAGATACTCCGACTCATTTTTAAAGAAATGGCACTTCCTTGGCTTAATCTTTAGATTAGCCTGGGATAGTCTCTTGAAGACTACTTCCAAGTGGTGAAAATGGCCTTAATGGTCCTACTGAACACATTTATGTTGTCCAAGTACAACAGGACGCATGACAACTTTAGGTAGTTCAGTATGGCGTGCATGGCCCTTTGGAACGTCGCAGGTGCATTGCAAAGACCATGGATCATCCTTGTTGGTTGGCATAGCCCTGCACACTGATGATCGCGCACTTCTCTTAGTCTTCTGTTAGCAAATCAATTTGCCAATATCCTAAGATTTGATCCATTGCAGAGAAATACTTTTTTTCTCCCAATTGATATAAAGCATAATCATTCTTGGTAGTGGATACAAATACTTTTTCATTATCTTGTTCAGCCTCTGATAGTTGAACACCACCTAATTATAGCCATCCTTTTTCTTCACTATCAGGATAAAGCTTGCCCAGGGGCTCGATGATGAAACTAGGAGCCCATGCTCCACTAGTTTGCTGATTTCCTCTTCCACTACTGCTTCATCTGCCTTTGACTGTTAGATTAATCTCATCCATATTGTTAAATTTTCCCCAGTGTCAACCTTATAGATTACGTTCTTTGCACATCCTATGTCATGATCATGGGCAAAGAATCCCAATACTTTTTGAATAGTTCAAGCATCTCCTCCTGGTATCTTTTCATCAGATCAGCGAGTTGCTCTCAGTTGATCAATAAATTAATATACTTGGCAATCCCTGCCAGCAATACCATCTAGGCAAGAGTCCCAAAATAATAGAATTTTTATAATTCTGCTGTCAGAATCAGATGGACAGATACAACAATAAAAATTTTCTCAATCTTCATCAATTTCTACTTAAATTCGCCAGAAGAACTCAGATTTCTCCATGGCCTGGTATCATTATTCCAGGCGCCACCTATGGCTCTACTCTGGACTTCTATGGGCTAATGAACTCTCCATACAGTAGCTTAGGTATTTTCAAAGTAAATCCTGTAATGATTATCATCTACAATCCTAGCAGTATGGTGCTTGATGTCTTCATTTATAACGGAATTCCCTGATGTATAGTATTTCCATCAGCATTTCTCTTTGCTTTTTTCCAACAAATTGGTAGTGAATTGGGATAATGTCATCGTTGTGGATCAGATTGATGAAATTTTTCCTCTTGGTATTCGGTCTTTCCCAATCTCTCTGATAGACCAGAGGCAGCATTTGACCCAATATGGTCAACGTATTGTCCTTGAAGTTACATTTAGCTCCGTATTCCTCAAAAACTTGGCCCCTGTTAGATTATTATAGTTTTGGTTGGCCAAAACTATAGCTGGGGAGGATACCACTATGGATACAAATCTGAGTGGTAATGCACTATACACTTCACAGGAGATAGTCATATTCATCCTGGTGGCTCCATATTCCTTCTTATGTTCCAAATTGGGTGGGATTCTTATTTTCTTCACCAACTTGGTCAAGAAAATATTAATAAGCGCCCAATGCCAATAACTGCATGCACCATACTTGATTGACCAGTATATCAGTATATGTACACTCAGAGTATTGTAAAATATTATTTACTGAGTGTATAGTGGCATCATTTGCCAAATTGAGGGTGTGATTTATTTTTGCTGACAGATCAGGTAAAGTTATCTTAATCATGCTTAGAGGAATTGACAGAATCGCCTCATCTAATATGATCTTATCCAGATCATCCAGGTTCTCAGATGATTGGATCTTGTCCTCTAGTTGGTGTATATAGGCAAGTGACCTCCTTGATTATTTTGGGGTCAAACCCCTTTGCTCCAGCTCTGGTTAAAGCATCAATGTATAAATTGACCACATAATAAAGCTGGTCTTGTACATCGTCGTTGACAAACATATCATTAATGTTAATGTCCTCAAAAGGATATCAGGAGGAATGGGCTTAACCGCATCTATAGAATGTTCCATATATAGGACATGGGCCCAATTCCTGACTTCTGTGTGGGTTTGGCATCCTTTTCCTGGAACACGTTGATTTTCTCCTTAGGCTTCTTGATGAAGCACTGGGAAGCAAAGTGGTCCTTCCCTCCACACTGGTGACAGTGCATGTTACTCCTATCTGTCCATTTGAACTTCTCAGGCTTATTTTCTGGCACAGTTTGAGTGGTTGACTCCTTAGCAGGTTCAGTCAATTTGGTTGGGTTTGAATTTCTGACTGGGATCATTTTAAAGCTTTTAATAGAGGTCTTGAATGTGGCTCCTAGCACCTTCAAGTGATCCACCATTTGCAAGGTGGTTATTATGGTAACTAATTTGGAAAACATCATTTAATGTAAATTGCAATAAGGTCAAAGAGCCACTTGTAACACAATCCGCATGTCAAAAATTGTTCAAGACTTTTGCTTTGACCAAAATCTGTGATTCTGATAGAATCAGTCAGCAAATTCGCTAAAGTCTCATCTTTCAGGAATTGGATCCCCATATATTCTTGCATTAATTTTAAATTGCTTGAGAGACTTCCAAACTCCTTTATTATTACAGCCTTAGCCTCTAAGTAAGACCAGCTGTCTCCCTCTAGATGATGTAACACAAGTTTTGGCTGTTTGTATCCAAGCAGTTCATGACCTTCAAAGATTTTTTTATCTTGCCACACCCAAACATCGTCATGTTAAACAGGCGGAATAATTCAAGAGCGTTATCCCTATGAAAAGTGGGTAGTTTTGGCATGGCTTTGAATTCCTCCGAGTTTTCTCTAGCCACCACTCTCAGCTCAGCTACCCAACTGACTAAAGGAGTAATCTTGAGGGGTTATCTCCAAAATGTTAGCAAATGCTGTTGGCATATTCATAGGAGTTGTTGACTTCACAACTAAAGTTCTTGAAGTCTTTTCTTTGGCATCAGTCGCCACATAAGGTTTGCGTTCACATCTCTGATTCTTTATTCATGGACTTGTTTCACTAGTCATTCCATATCTGAGCTGTGTGAGCACAAACAACACAATATTTTCACATTCTGTTTTTGGGTCTAAACTTCTTTGCTAAAATCTCCTTCTTTTCTTTTCAATGAGTTACTTTTTCAAGAAACTTATTGCTGACATTTTGGAAACTTCTTCTACTCCTTTCTCAATCATGATAACTCTCTCCTCTAGGGCAGCAAATTCTCTATGATGGCTAAATTCAAGTCGTTCTTGTTGATGGTTGTCGATTTAATTCTTAACTTTCTTAATTCTACTTAATATGACACCATAGATTGGCTTATTTTACTCAACTATCCCCTGTAGTGAGAACCAAATGTTAAAAACTGAGTTCATTTGCTATTTTTTTCCAAATTCAACTGCACAGGTTTGTTATGTGCATAATTTGCATTGCTTGATAAATATATATGAGCAATAGAGTATGATGACTATCATTTGTAGTTAAATAAATAAACCAGATGCGGTTCAATGCTAAACCTAGAATAATCCACAAAATACTGATTCTATTGACAAATAGGGACTTCTTCTCTATTCTGGATGAACTTAATCCACTCTCAGATTCAGAGTTTCCCAGCCTTAGTTCACATCATGCTGAGTTGGTGGAGATCCACGTTAAAGGTCTGCTTCTCTTATAAGGATATCTGATCCTTACTTTTTATCACACATAAGAGTCAACAATTATTGTACTACAACAATAATACACTAAAAATGAATAGAACTTATTAATGTTACTCTGATATGATTGATCTGCTTTATTAATAAAGTCACTAGGAAATTTATAGGGAAAATTGGCACTCAACTCCTCACTTGGCACCTCAGCCATGAACTAGCAGCCGTTGTGGTTGAATTACCCTATGAAGTCTCTTCTAGAAATTGTCTTCTCCATCTGGCAAAGGATTTCTCCATCAGAAATCCCAGAGACCTGAAAATGGAAAGATCTAGAAAACGTGTCCCTAATGTTCCCACTCAATCATAGCAAACCAACCACATTTGGCTAGCAACATGCTTAGTAATGGGACTCTTTACCGATTATAGCAGGTCACAAACCAACTGATTGATTTTCTAGTTGCAGGTAGCATCACTCACCTCACAAATGCTGATTAAATTCCCAATCAGTTGGTGATATAACTTAAACAATCTTAATTGGTACAACTGATAGTTAATCACTGATCAACTATTAGATGCCACAATTTTATAAGCAACTTTTCCTGATGAGATCTTAAGCATAATCATGGATTGATCTTAATAAATTAACCCAGTGAGTAACCCATAAAACCTAACATTATTAACCTTAAATTGAGGTCAGCTGATATTTTATTCATTTGCTAGAAGGACGTATCCCCTAGAAAAACCAGCGGATAGCCTAGGAAGCTGGAAAGATGAGCAAAAATCCCAACAACAGTCTTACTTCTACCTTTCATAAAGCTCTTGGTTACCATCCCTGATATCAGATTAGAAAAAAATAACTATGGATTGCTTATTGAAGTACAATTAATGCAGAAATTTAACTCCATCTAATCACAAAGAAAAATAACTCTCCCCCTTTTGGGATACCAGATACTATTAATATTCTACCTTCCAACCAAAAACAAAAGGTCTCAAAACATTCCTGCCTCATTTAAAACCCCATCTTTATCTGAAATTAAATTATCAAAACTTGTGGTGTAAAACTAAGTTACCCCACAGGGAGTAGTTTCTGAAGACGGGATACCTCTGTACTCCCCCATTCTTTAACATACAACCTGGCTCTCAAGTTTAATGTGGATTATAGGATTAAAATTCACAATTCCCATAACTAAGTTTTGGAGTTATATGGACAACCTAATCCCTCTATTGAAGAGGCGTTGACCTGCCCTGGTATTTTGGATCCCGTGCATGGAGTATCCATTTCCATTTCGATAGAAAATTTATTTAATCAGCATCTAAGTACCTCAGCATTTGCTCACCACCTATTACAAACTTCCCTATTAAGAGCATACCAATATAAGCAGTTTTGGTTTGCTACAATTTGATGTAATGGGCGCAAAAACCCAGTTTCTGATTGACATCTTACCTTCAGTTCAAAGCTGACCTTCAATGTTAAATGAATTTCTAAATCGAGGTTAAACTCTTAAAAGTAAATGTTATTGTCTTCTGCAACTAAATAATTACCTCAAGAGTCTAACCTTGCATTAAACAATCGTTTGACATTGGTTTTAGTGCCAAACTGAAGGCAAGATGGTAATTGGGAACTGGGTTAACCAACCGTTACACTTGGGATTTGATCCTCTAACAAACATAAATCTTGTCAAAAGTTAAATTGGCGACGACCTCACCCCACATGAACTCCAGGAAGTCAAAGCCCTTATTAAAGAATATAGCAATATATTTCATTGGGACCAGGTTTTATAGGAATATGTTGTGAGTATTTTTACCAAGTTCAAACCCAAGATCATCCCCGTTTAAATCTCAGGCCTACCAGAAATTTAAGGTTTAAGAGGCTCAATTAGCTCTGGAATTAAAACAATTTAAAAAGCTGGGCTACTTGTACCATCAAAAAGCCCTTGAACCTCCCCACTTCTGTTAATTTGTAAAAAAAGTGGCAGGCATCGAGTTAATATGGTTTATTATCAAATAAATTCCATCCCTCAAAAGCATAGCTAGTCCTTACATTGTATGTATGCCGTATTATCTTTAATGTTGAAATTTCAGTGTTTTTTAGCATTGGACCTCACCAGTGGGTATTGGCAGATTGACTTATCCCTGAAGGCTTCAAAAATTTTCTTTTAACTCTAAATAAGGATTATTTGAGACTACTCAGATACCTCATGAGTTATGTAACTCCCCTGCCACCTTCCAAAGAGCAATGGATTGTTTATTAAGAAATATAAAGCTTTTGTGTATCAGTCTATCTTGACAATATAACTGGTTTTCGCAGACTTTTACTTCTCACCTGTCACACCCAAAGGAGGTTACCATCAATTACGCCAAGCTTCTCTGAATTTAAGCTGTTTTAAATGTTCCTATTATTTCAAAGAGAAATGGATTTTTTGGGCCATAAGGTAGTTAAGGCTGGAATATCCCCAATGGAGGAGAAATTTACAGCCATATCTAATATATCCCTATATAAAGCCCTTCATGATGTACAAGTCTTTTTAGGGGTGGTAGATATTATTGCCAATTTATTTTACATTTTGCTGAGATCTCTGAGCCCTTAGTATATATTTTAAAGAAAGAAATACCCTCTTAGTGGAAAGAGGAGAACAACAGGCCTTTGACCATTTTGTGTAGCTCTCTCCCACTACCCTGTACTTGTGCATCCAAATTTTGACAAACCATTTTTACTTTTCACTTATGTAAGTGATAGAGCTATAAGAGCTATTATATCCCAACATGATAAAAACTTTTGTGTATCATCCCATTGCTTATTAAAGCAGAACCCTGTAAAAAGTGAATGCAACTATAGTGTTACATAATGGGATTATTTGGTGGTTATATTGGCTATCAAAAATTTTCAACCTTATTTATATGGGAGCCATTTCACCATAATTAACGACCATGATTCATTGTGATGGCTTCAACAGATAAAGAACCCTGATAGGAGATTATCACACTGGGCTTTAAACTTACAAAATTACGATATTTCCTTCATCCTTTGTCCAGAGCCCAAACATTAAAATGCGGATTGTATATCCAGATTACCCATATTAACTTTAACCAACCCTGAGAAAGATTGACTCTGCAATCTTTTAACCATCCTCATATATAGAAAAATGAACCCCTAACTATTCACAAAGAATAGTTAAAAGGTTGGGAAAAATCCAGGATAAGGATGATAACCCATACAATTCTCATCTTGCAAAGTTGGTTACCCTACATTCAACCTTCAGCTTGTAAAGATGTTATATGAAGGACATCCGCAAGTTATTCATTGAGGAATTTGGAAAACCTATCAGCGGCTCAAGACCCAATGTTAATGGAAATGGAGGCTCTTCTCAATTTAACTGTTTAGAGCCCTGTCTGGTTTTAAAATTCAGTCTGGGCCTACTCCCCAACCTCAACATCCAGTGACTCCACCTTGTGAACCCTTCCAAACTATAAGTATCGTGTAATAGTTTACTCCCTTGAGCATCTAATGGCCATCAATTCCTCAAGCTTGCTGTTGATCATTTAACCAAGTGGATAAAAGCTATAGCCCTACCCTCCACTTTGGCAAAAGCTACTGCCACGTTCCTTTATATTTGAATTTTAACACAACATGAATATTTTAACAAAATTCTCTCTGAAATGGGAAAGTCTTCATTCATCATTAGAAAGAGTAATCAAATTAATGGGGTCCACTTAAGCATCTTCCACTCCTTACCATCATGCAACAAATGGAATGGTAGAGCATGTAAATGGTACAATTAACCTCAACCCTCCAGAAAATGGCCCCAACTGACCCTCTACTTTGGCCACAATATCTACAAAGTGCTTTCTTGCCTATTGAATAAGTTATCATCAGATTATCAAGATGTCTTTCTTCTAAGATCTATATGGAAGGAATTCACAACTGCCCTCTAAAGTGCAATCCAATATATATCAAGCCTCCCCAAAGCCCCTGAAGTCGCTATGAAAATTATCCTAATGAGTTTATTTGACTTCATGCCTTGGCTTCCAAAATTGTCTGCTACCACTACTAGAGAAACTAATTGGTTTAAAAAGCATGTCCATCTGTATATCTTTCAACTGAGTGATCTACTTTTTCTATCATCTTTAAAATGGTGGGCGCACCAACAAATTTAGGATTTATTGATAATGGCCCTGTAAAGTTATCTTTAAATTGAGGAAATGAACACTATAATGTAAAGGTCATTCAGGGGATTGTAACAAACTGAGTACACAGTTAATTTTTTTGGCCCTTCGTCCCACTATGCCAAGATCTAGAAGGGGGCCTTGTTGGATTACAGATCAAATTATAGATTTGATTCAATCTGATGTCAGAATTCAAACCCAAATAAAGGTTTGGCCAAAACCTGTCAGGGATAATCACTAATTGATTTTTATCTGTATCCCAATATGGGGTCCATACCTGATCTAAAAGCTGATTGAATATTGTTTGACATAAGTAACCAAAAAGTTGCAGAATCCCGCAATTGCTTTTAGTATATATCTTGACTTAGAAGCTTTGAGATATCCCAATAATTCCCAAGATCCTATATAATTTCGGTTGAGAGAAAATAAAACTGGTACATTCTATTTTATCAATTATTTTTGGGTACTGCTAATATAAATAGTTAACAATACAAGGATACAATAGCCAAGTAGTTTTCCATTTATTTAAGACTTTTTTACTATTATATATTGATGTACAACTCACAATATTCTTGCACCAGGGGCTTCAGTTTCAATGAACTCTATTTATAAGATCAGATTTAATATAACTTATTCTGACAGTAACTGGACAAAATCCATTAATAGGTCATGCAAGGAAGTGTGTTTATAAAGGATGTAAGCTTACAATACAAACAAGATTGTGAGTTAAAGAAAAGCAATTAGAAAAGCTTTAACTGGTAGAATATGTGTAGCGCAAGGTCTTTTACACGCTATGTGCACAGGTAAACATTTTGCTCAATCCAACTCTCAGCTTACTGTATGTAAAATATATGAATTAAGCTAAACTAAACTTTGGTACAGAAAATTTACGCTCAAAGATTCTAGTAGATAGACAGTAAGCTTAATAATGAAAAGACAATTATTATGTAGATTAAGCGCGCAATATTTATAGTAAAAATACTTCATTTAAGATTTATCTGATCTCTCATGATAAATATCATAAAATAAAGTGAAAAGCATTTATAAAGGGAAGCTGATTTATCAAAATAGGGATTTGAATAGGGTGCTTTTAGGTCTGATACAATGTATACCAATTTATGTTAAAATCTTATATCAGAGTTGGGATCATATCATGAATTTGATCTGTGAAATAGGAATCAAGTCAACTATCATCCAACTCTTTCTTTCTCCTTGACTTAATTTATCAATCAATTTTTTGATGTGATAGTCATCAGATTTTTGATAAGGTTGGAGAAACTTGGCGCAAACGTGACTAACTATTCCTCTATCAAACAAGCTTCAAGCATGAAATTCAGTAGTGACCTTGTCAGGAAGTTAATATAACTGGACGATATGCTATCTACACAATGGATTGGAGGGGGAATTGGGACGAGTAAAAAGACTAACAAAGAGAAGTATACAAATAATAATTTATATGAAATTTCGACTAATTGGCAAGAATGGGAGATTACACCAAGATTAGGATAAAATGAGAGTTCCAAATCAAAAGGGAAAAATGAATAGAAGACACCAAGCTGAGATGCATCCAGCTTGAGGAATCGAGATATAAAGAGTTACAGAGTTGAATTGATGGGGGTTCATTCATAAATTAGGTTGTTGCAGAAAGGTCTGCATATTAGTACAATAATAAAGGTCGAAATAAGGGGCAATAGCTCCATGCAAGAAGTTTATTAGTTTTATTAAAAGAATTGGCAATCTTCATATCATCTGATTTGGTTGCCCAGTGGCTAATACCCTGTGCAAACTGACTCGGCAGAATCAAGTCTAAATGCTGAGAATTAACAGTGGTGCTCACTACAGGGGGCCATTGGTCAGTTGTAGTTATTCAATGCTGTGAATATAATGATGAGCCCTCATTCATTACATCAACATTCTATCACATTCCGCATGCATCATGTGGAAGGAATACAGGAGGCATCAAACAATGATCCAATATTATTAACTGTGACTGAACTGGGTAATGATGAAGTTGTGATCAATCTGCAACTGGAAAACTGCACTGAGCTGGCGGCTGACCAACTAGGGGCGCTCCACAAATGTGACCCCTCAGCAGCTGCGGAATATTATGGAGTGGTTGTTACATGGGTATCAATTATATGAAGATGAGGCAGGGGAGTATGCCTTGAGTCTATTTTATAACCAACGCGATCAAGAATATTGATATGCCATGTACATGTCTTATCTGAACGCAACAACAACAGGGTTGACTCGCCACATTGGTACCTGTGGAATTGAGGAATACCTAATTGCATATGTGCAACTGTCTATTTAGCAACTACTATGAGTATTGGCTCGCCACAATATAGAAATTGGAGATGTGGTGTAATTCGCTCAAGCATAGAAAAATGATATTCGCCTCTTGCTCAACCACCTTTATCGCTTTTTTTCAGAGATAAAAGGGGAGCTTGGCAAGCGGACCACAATGTTGAGAACATCTGCCACCGGTTAGACATGTTGGTACCCCAGTTGCATCTTGAGTTGTCTTGGGTAATTGATGAGCTGTTGGATTGACATGGTCTATTGATGGAATGGATTCAGGACGTCACAACGCTGGGCCACAATACTGAGCGTTTTATGACGGGTTTAATTGAATGGGTGGAAGCACTTGAAGACATGGTAGCCCAGCTTAAAGAAAAAATAGCACTGGTGGAACAGCAAGTGGTGAATCAAATGGGTTTGTATCAGCTGAAGTAAACCAACTTCATATTGAATGGAGTAGCCAGCAAATGACTGATAACAAGCTTAACCCTTGGTTGACGTCCCCTGAGTACTTGCAGATAGTCCGCCAGGTTACCTAATTGGAAGAAGATAGTCAGGTGGAGCGGCATCGAGTTTTTCTCTCCCATTCTATGAGACATGGGAGTATACTGACATACAAGAACGACTTAATAACCTTAGTCAGGCCAATGAAAGATTGATATGGGAACAAGTCGCTCTCCTGACCTGACTGGATGAGGCTAACCAACAAGCAGATTAAGCTATCTGATAGTACAGGCATATATGAAGTACAATAGGATTTGTCCTCTTGCACCTACAAGCAGTGGAGCTGCAGTCACATGAGGAGAGGGAATATCGTCAGGAGCTGCAAAATCAAATGCAAAACTGCAATGGGAACTACAGGATGGGAAGTGTAGATGTCATTCAAGTAAAGTGGAGCAGATAATCAATGAGCATTTGGCAGAGTATGCCAGAGCTGGGGGGAACGGTGCTGTCAGTGGCAATTTGGGGGATGAACCTATGACTCCACTAATGAATATCCTTCAAGCAATGGAATGTATACCCCACATGACTCTACTTCCTTTGAGTTCATCATGCCAGATTTGAGCTCGACTGGCTGGTGGTATAATATTTCCATGGGGGTGGTTCCCTTAGTCGATCTGAAACCAATTTGCCGGATCCTTGCTGCAGAAGTCTAAAGCAAGGTGAAGCCATGCGAATAAAGAACTTACTTCCTTTTAGTCATGACAGAAATCTACACATGTTTTCAAGTGATTCGAATTTTCTGTGGAAGGAGTTTATGATCGATGAAAAGTGAAACTTTTGCTGTCTGCTCTTAATGTAGACAGCGCCAATCAAGTTACTTGCTACCTTCCAAACAGCTCAGCATCCTATGAGGATATTAAGGCAATTGTTCTTCAGCTGTTTGGGGGTGTGACCAAGATGGCCCAACATAAAGCCGACTTTCTGAATATACAATTTCACCAAAATGAGACTCTGTCAGATTTTGCCAAACATTTCTCAGCATAAGCACATGTACTACTTGGAGACAACCTTTTATCCACCAAAGATGTGGGTATTGCAATGATGGCGGCTATCAAGCCATATTGGGAACTATATAACGCTATGTCTCACGTGTTGAACAAAGATGCAGGTCTTATTCAGATCGTGGATACTTTATGCTGATTCTCTGCCATGAACAGCGCCCCTAATATAGCCTGGCAACCCTCTGTTATCCCCGCACCAAAAACTTTAGAGTATAAACTACAGTGGCTATGCTACCATCCGCCAGAACATATTCATTTGTCATACAGATCTGTGAATCCTTTCCAACCTAGATATGATCTGCCAGCTCATTCCCAACCTTGGAAACATACCATTAATTTTTGCACTGGTTCTTCAGCTGCATGTTATATATGTAAGCCCTTCATGAATACTTGCTTCCAATGTAGCCGGAGGGTGCATTATGTGGAAAACTGCCCTAGTAAAACATGAGTGTATGCGTTACCAACTTAGGAGACATCACAGGGAAAAGCTTGAGCGGAGTAGAGATGGGACGCTCTACCTTCACTATGTCTAATCCACTTGCCCCTATCGAATCCCCAGCTCCTAATTGGGAAGGATCCAAAACTCAATCAAATGAATTACTATACTAACAGCTTCCATTGGGTATCCCTGATTCCAGGTCTGAATGTATAAATTTACCCTCAAGCTCTGTGTTTCGCCAGGAAGCGCTGAAGCCATATGCGTGGCAGATCTTGGAACAGACTGTCACAAGTATCAATGATCCTCTGATGGCTGCTACTTCTTTGGTAGGAGTCTACACTGCCATTTCGGTGGGAAAAATCATCAATTAGTACCCTCAGGTCAGCAAGAGCATCTCCTCTTTCTTAATTAACATTAAGTCCTTAGATGTACATGCAATAAACACTGATGGTTCCTCCAACTTGGAATGTACTTATTGTGACATTTTCGTTCAAAATACAAAAATACGTGCTATCATTGATACTGGAGCCCCTGTGAACATAGTCTCTACCTGGTTGGCGGCTAAGCTTCTGCTCAAACTGGATGTGGACCATTGAGTAGTATACGGAACCATGGGAATGCATAGTACTGTATCTGAAGGTGCATATAGTTTGTTGCCCCTACAATTTGAGTCCGTCCAGGCTTCCTCCCCAACAGTGTTTCTGCCAAACAACAACTCTGACATGCTAATTGGTGCAGCTTTTATGGGAAAATTTGGTGTTGTGATAAACATGGCGGAGGAAACACTTAATACTTTAGGACAAAAGATTCCTGTTTTTTTAACCTCATATGGAATCTCAATGGACTCATTCTGTTCTAGTCAAATCAATCTAGCATACAGTGATGGAGTAATTCCCATGCGCTATTGCTGACTAAAGCGACGGACCAGGGTCCTACCCAACCAGATTTATGAATACAAAGGGATTCCGCTTCGAGCGGCAAGCAATTGGAGCATGCCCTCTGGACACCAATGCATAGTAGGGACTGAGCTCGAAATTGATGTCCCAAAAGGGCTTTATGGTAAAATCATGGCTCCTTACCAACACTCTCAGCTCGAGCCACATGTGGCTCCAGGGTTTTTGCTACCTGGGAACGGAGAAGTGAAAGTGTTGCTAGCAAATCTACAAAAAGAGACCAAACAATTCAGTGGCACCAAGTGGTGGCTTACTTACACTTTTCTCCTATAGAAAGAAGTCCGCCGTATTCATGATTTCAGCTCTTGGGAGATTCTTGGACTGCTGATAAGCTCTTCAATCAGCGTATTGACCATGGTTCCGCAGGAAGCGCTTACTGAATTATCAACGGAACAACAAGAACAGGCTATGGCGTTATTTGAAAAGTATTGAGACATTTTTGCACATGATGATCACGATTTGGGGTGCGCTCAAGGGGTGGTACATCGGATAGATACTGGGGATCACCCCCCTATTTGATCATGACCTATTAGACATTCTAAAGCAGAGGAGGAGGTTGTTTCTGATGAGGTGGATAAACTTATAGTGCAAGGGATGTGAGAGTCATTGAACAGTCCATGGGCATCACTGGTGCTCATAGTGAAGAAAAAAGATGGCTTGAATCGGGTGGTTTTTGACTATTGCAAACTCAATAATGTAATGAAGAAGGATTCCTACCCTCTTCCACAGATTGATGATGCATTAGATTGATTGAGGGAGGAGCATACGCTATTTCTCAGCCATGGATCTGATCTCAGGATACTGGAAGATCTAATTTCATCAGCGGAACAGGAAAAATGCACTATCATCACATAGCAAGGATTATTCCAACCTACTTGCATGCCACAAGGGTTGTGCAACGCCCCAGCTACATTCCAGCATGCCATGGATACAATTCTAGGTGATTTAAATTTGTCATGCATTTTAGTTTAACTTGACAGCATCAACATGTTCTCACGGATGTTTAATGAAAAACTCAGCCATTTGGAACAAGTGTTTTGACGCCTCACTGCCACTAACATCAAAATCAAGCCTCAAAAGTGCCATTTCTTTGAGGACAATTGGAATACCTTGGGTTTGTAATAGATTCAAATGGTCTTAAACCACAGCTGGTTAAAGTGGAAGTGATAATCAAAATGACCCGCCCAGTTAGCAAGCGGGACATTCAAGTGTTTTTGGGGATGGTCGGGTATTACCATTTGTTTCATTCCCAATTTCAGTTGTATTGGGGCCCCACTTTTCGAGTTGCTGAGAAAAATGCTTCTTTCAATTGGACAGAGCGATGCCAGAATGCTTTTAACATATTGCGCATCGCGTTAGCAAGTGCACCCATATTGCAATATCCCAATTTTGACAAACAGTTCATAGTGCAAATGGATGCTTCTTTCTCTGCAATAGGGGCAGTATTATCCCATAAGGATGATGATGGCGTGGAACATCCTGTTGCCTTCTGTAGTCGAAGTTTGAGCTGTCACAAACTGAACTACACCATTACTGAGTGAGAATATTTAGTGGTAATCTACGCTTATAAACAGTTTTGGGTATATCTGCATGGGGTACGATTCCAAGTAGTAATAGACCATGCTTCCTTGCGTTGATTGCAGAATCTGCTTGAACCGGAAGGGCAACTTGCACTTTGGGCAGTAAAGCTCCAGGCATATGATTTTGAGATTGTACACCGTCCTGGAGCTAAACACCAAAATGCAAATTGTCTCTCTAGGCTGCCAACAGTCACAATCATAGCGGATTTAGATGACATAATGTATGAGAAGATGGTGGTAAACAAATACAAGGATGAGCCGCTGCATGTGATCAAGGTATTAGATGGATTTAGGGCGGATACCTTTCTACATGGGGTAGAACTATATAAGCATATTGGCGACATGACGTTGATTTTCCCTAAACCTTCAGCCTGACCTGCAATAATTATGGATGCTCATCGGGCTGTAGGTCACAGAGGATTGCAGAAAACATTGGAGATGTTGTGACCCTGATACTACTGGGAGAGCATGCATTACGATGTATTGGAAACATTTAGTTGTTATCATCAGTGTCAAGTGGAAAAATCATTCCACAAGAAAAATACATACCAGCTGATTAAACCCTGGTCCTCCTGGCACACCGTTTCTATTGATGTAGTAGGACCTCTGCCTACTAGTACCAATCAATCTAAGTATTTTATCATTGTCATAGATCATCTGACTCGATGGGTGGAGGCCAGGGCCATCAATGATTTGGGCGCGGTCACTACTGCCAAATTCATCATAGAGTGTTTTACAGCGATATGGCTGCCCACAATTCATTTTAACAGATAATGGAACCAAATTCACTTCGCACATTCTGCTAAAATTGAATGAGTTGATGGCGATCCATGGGGTTCTGACCACTCCATATCATCCAGAATAAAATGGAAAGGTAGAGCGGGTTAACGGAACCTTAGTGAACATCCTCTATAAATTGGTAAATGATCGTCCCTCATAATGGAGCGCACTTCTACCCATGGCTTTATTTGCATACAATATTAGAAATCATTTATCCACTGGTAAAAGACCATTCCAACTGTTGTATGGTCGACATCTGGCTTTGCCTGCCTTGCTTTATTTGTGTGTAGAGGATACTGGTGGAGTGGACCCCCAGCGTTATTTGAAGACTCTTACAGATACATTGATCAAGCTGCAATTAGAAGCTTACTCGACCAGTTTGGCTAAGAAGATTCACAATCAGGCAGCAGATTAGAAGTGACGAAGCAAACTTCCACTGTACACCATAGGGGACCATGTGTTATTCCACGATCAGCACAGTTTTGGGAGAAAAATTCAAGCTTTCTAGCATCTGGGTTGGTCCGTTTGATATAATTAAAAGACTGGCATGGATGTTTACACCATCAAGGAACCTGCAGGGGGTCAGATCATCAACCAAGTTCATGCGAAGTTTCTTCAAGCCTACAAACAGTGAGAGCATATCGTCCAAACAAAGGGGGGGGGTAATGTTGGGAAGTTAATATGACTGGATGATACGCTATCTATATGACAGATTGGAGGGGGAATCAGGATGGGTCTTGAGACTAACAAAGAGAATTATACGAATAATAATCAATTGAAATGTCAACCAATTGGTGAGAATGGGAGATTATGCTGAGATTAGGATAAAATGCGAGTTTTGAATCAAAAGGGAAAAACAAATAGAAGACACTAAGCTGAGGATGCCTCCGGCTTGGGGAATCAAGTTATAAAGAGTTACAGAGTGAATTGATAGGGGTTTGTCTGTAAATTAGGTTGTTGCAGAAAGGTCTGCATATTAGTACAATAATAAAGGTCAAAATAAGGGGTGATAGCTCCATGCGAGAAGTTTATTAGTTTTATTAAAAAGAATTGGCAATCTTAATATCATCTGATTTGGTTGCCCAGTGGCTAATATCCTGTGCAAACTGACTCGGTGGAATCAAGGCTATACACCAATAATTAACAGACCTATTCAAAGAAAAATGGAACATTTTACCATAAGGTAGCTAGCTTATGCATTATGCCAAATCTATATTTTTGCAGCAAGCTACTTGATCTCTGACTACAAAACTTATAACTATGAACCTATATTGATCATTTCTCTCCTTTTGGTAGTGCTCCTTTCCAGAGATACTCCATAAGCTTCAGTTTGGATATTAATCAAGGAATTTCCAGCCAATCAAAGTACTCAGATATTCAGAATTCATCTTCATCATTATTGTCAAATATAATAAGGGCAGTAGTGCAGATTGTCAACTGTACAAAAGCTGAAAGGATAAAAATTTTATAGTGATGTCTAACTGATATTTTAAGCAAAAATGGGTGAGTACACATATATGACATATTGGGACAAGGTTTGTTGGTAAAAGTCTAATGAGAGTTTACTAAGGTACTGTTGGAATGTTCCACCATCCCATTAGTTTCTACATAATAGGGGATGATAAGAATCACTTGTATTTCAATTAACTTATTAAACTTGGGAAGAACTTGAGATGTGTAATGAGTGGCATTGTCCATGAGGTTGACTTTTGGACAATCATGTAAGTATCTATCTGTTCCATTATATAAGTAGTAGGTGAGATTCTTCAAGGTCTCTAATAGCTTGAGCTTTGGCCTATTTAGTGAATTTTGGATTGTTACTATAATATATTTGAAATTGAGGACACTGGTTGGCAAAGGTCTTATATCTATAGACACTGTATGCCAGGCCCAATCAGGATAACCAACCTATAGGTATTTATAGGTTTATAGGACTGATGGGCTTGAGATTTGTGAAATTTCATTAACAAATCATAAATATTGAACCTTGTAATTCCCAGTAATAATTTAGCTGGACTAACTTTAAGCTCTTAAGTAGACCTCCATGTCCATCTGCATGACGATCTTGCATAATTTTACTTAGATGAGCTGAAGTGGGGGATATAATTTTTGGTCATTCCCTATAATTTTTAAAATTAATTGCTCTGAATTTTAATGTCTTTTATAAGCTGATTTAAGGTACAACAAATAACAGGATTCTCATCAGTGTAATTTTTTCTTTATTTTGAACAGTTGGTTGGAAAAAAGGAGAAAAATTGTTATAACATGTAGTCTCAACAGTCCATCAGCATTCTGATGAGTTTGCCCCAAACAATGTACTATCTCATAGTCATAAGCCTGTAGTTTCAGGGCCCATCATGATAATTGACCTTCTGTCTCTCTAAGGTTATATAACTTTTACAAGGAAACATGGTTAGTGACTTTTATAACTTTAGTGAAATCTTTGAGACACTCCATAAGGTTTTTGCACAGGGTCAACCCACTGAGCAATATAATGGATAATATGGAGATCGTCAGTCCTCAACACACATGTAAAATATATATTATAATGGAAGCTATTGCTTCAATAACACTTTTTTATTAATATTTACTATTTCAGCAGATGCTCTCTGCTCCACACTTTCTTTCTCACTAACAATCTTCTTCCTCTAATCTACCCATTTCACTGATGTCTCAGCAACTACAATTGATACCAACCATTTTTCTTAGTATTTCATTCCACCACATCTCGTTGGTTAAAGCAGAGGTTACTATGTATTAAATTCACGATTAACTTCTTTGAGGCAATCCACTCATTATTCACATACGTCAACAACTCATTATTCATCATTTGTCAACATCACCCTATTGCCCAATTGGAGGCAATTCAATATACCTTTCCAACCCAATATCGCCTATCATAAGGCGCTCAAATAATTGTACTCATATTCAGGCTCAGCGGATTCTACACATTCTGCCATAACAACTCAGAGCTTATCATCTAGTCATATCAAAACGTGACAGTGAAACTTAATGAATCTGGTTCCATGTAGAAAAACTTAAAATTGTTTAAATGTGTGAATGATGGCTAAGCATTCTCACTTGGTTACAATAAAATTCTATCTGTGTTTGTCCAATACATGACTGCATAAGGCTACCAGATGAACTTCATCTTTATCGCCTATCTGAGAGAGTATAGCTCTTATAGAAGTGAGTGATGAATTATATCAAACTATAAACATCTTGTTAATTTGAATACCTCAAAATGGAAGCTTTAGTTAAATCTTTGTGTAACTGGTTGAAAAAGCCTTTACATTATTATGACTATTGGAATGAGACTCTTCCTTGAAGAAGATGTAATAGGAGTTCAGAAATTTGCGCAAACCCTTGTATAAACTGGGAGTATATCTGACCATTCTAAAAAAACTTGGATACTTTGCTTACTTTCAGGTTCCCTCATATGGTTAGTAGCATCAATCTTTTTAGGTTCGGTCATATTCTGCAAGTGTCAGAGATGTGATTCAGATACTCCATTTGATATTTAAAGAACTTGCACTTGCTAAGCCTGATTTTCATTATAATCAAACTATCTTTGAAAACTCTTTTAGATACGCTAGATGTTGAGTGAAAGTCTTTGATAACGCGTTTATATTATCAAGGTAAACTAAAACTCAACTCATCTTTATATATTTCAGTATAGTATTCATAGCCCTCTGAAAAGTGTCTGGTGCATTGAGCAGTCCTTGGGGCATTTGAGTCAGTTGGAACAATCCTACAGAATTAATAATATACATTTTTCTGGTCTTCAGGAGGCATGTCAATCTTCCAGTATCCACTGATGGGGTCTAGAGCTGTAAGCTAATTGGCTCCTACTAGTTAACACAAAGCATCAACTATTTTAGATAAAGAATAATAATTTTTTTTGTAATTTTATATAAATGGCATTAATCAGTAATTAATCAATAAAAGTCATTTTTATTTTTAACTTTGAGTACCAAACAGTTTCATGGGCTGCGGGAGAGGACAACCACTCCTTTTTTATATAATTATCCAATTCCTTCTGCATCTCCTTATCACTATCTTTGCTTCTTCATAGTGATCATGATCAAATGGGCCTTGCATCTTCAGATCAATGTGGTTGTCAGACAATTTATTGTATGACTAGTTGATAAGAATGTATTGATGTCAAATATCTCCAAAAATGATACTAATTCCTCTAACTCTCAGAGGAATAGTTCAGACTAGAGCAATGATATTAATCCTAGCCCTCGACCAAATAGCTTGAGTTTTGTTCATACAGTTACTCTGAATCCCCTATGGAATAGGCGAACTGACTTGGAAGTTTGCTAACGTACTAACTTTAATTTAATGCAACCTCTTAAGAGAAAAATACCATTTTTATAAATCTGAAGTGAGCCCAGAGGATGAAAACTTTTTACCCACTAATCGCCAACTAGGACATCTGATAAGCAGCCAAGATGAAAATATTTTTAAGATTACTTATTGGGTCAAATATACTAAAATTATTATCAAATGGATTTGTCATATCTGTTGTCAACCCAACACCCAAAAGTAAATTCTTATTAAGATAAAAAGGTTTTTGAGAGTTCTGAAATGCTGAATTGCCATTTATACAAATTAAGCTACCCTCCGCCTATTCCAAATTACCTTGCTCACTTTGTTTATAACTTCAGAGTACCATAACTACTGAGAGCATTTTTTTATAAGGAATCGCTTTATAACACAAGTTTTCATATTATTAAAAAGTATAATATTTACTTCTATTTGTGATCTACTTTTATCCTCAAATCTTAAACAAGCAGTTGAGAGTTTTAATACTCCAGCGATTTCTATATTGTTTAAATCTTGCGCCAAAGCACCTTTGAGCATCATAGTAACAGGACTCTAACAAATGATGCTCACTTTAGGGGAACCTATACACCACAATCTTTTAAATAAAATGGAGGACTTTCAAATGGGTAGCCCTCCTAACCTCCTCATTGAAAATGACACAATTATAGCTGCTTTAGAATTGCAACTAGCAAAAGCTTTGTCACGCCTTGAGAAGCTTAAACGGCGCCCTCTCTCAAGATCATCATGGGTCGCTCCTGATTTCCATAAAACCCCTTTAGAAACAAATTTACCCCAGTTGTGGATAGCTTTTACTCATCTATATTTATCTACAAATCTGTCATGGAAGGATGGCCGATTACCTGAAAATCAAGCACATCCTCCCTTGCCTAAGTTGCATAGTCTAATATGTAATGGTTCCTCATATGGACACCTTAGTACTTGGGCAGAGGATAAAGAAGCGCTTATGGAAGAATATGCTCAACGAAAAGTTTAAGTAGGAAAAAGAAGGCCTTTATATGCCTTAGAATAGAAAAGGGAAATTAGTTGCCACCTTTTTTGACCAGTTCTACAATGAAGCACGGCTACTTAAATTTGCAAAATTGTTAACTCTTGGTGACGCCATTGCTGCCATTTTGACTGGCTTGGCTTCTCACCCTTTTTATTATCAAGCCATATTATATCAGTAAAACGCTACTTCTGGAAGGTTTGTAATAAAAAGGGGCTTTTTAGATGTTTGCAGATTTCCATAAAGTAGAGACTACCCAAGAAGTTGTGTTGAAACCCCAAGTTTTAACCACAAAAGATCTCACAATTGTAGCTCAGTATAAGTCCATGACGTCCCTCATGGCCATCCTGTGACTGTTCACACCTCAAAACCTGCTCCATCAGTGAAACTCAAAAAGTCATCCCTCCGCCACATGAGGTGCCAGAGAACATCATAAGTGATAGGGCAGCGCTCCTCTCTGTCCTCTGCACCTAGAGTTCTCCACGTGCATTCAGTTGAGACTCTGCCATGCCCCACGCCCTCCACCAAGGGCCTTTCACAGCATCTCAATTGTCTCATCCCTCCAATATGCAGTACCTAACTTCCTCAGCACCTTCCCTGACCGTTTGCATCTCAAAACATGCCTTCAAGGTGCGGCAAAAATCAACCATCATAGAGATTTGGCTAAAGTCACTAAAGCTGAAATGCCTTTGCTTAAGTCTAAAATGGTAGTTAAGCACCCTAAGGGCATCCCCTGCAACAGAGAAGCATAGGTTGACAAGGTGTGTCATATGAAGAAATCTGTCAATTGATGTACTTGTCTTTAACCTCCATTCTATCGCTCCTATGACTTGCATTGATAACTACTCTGATGAAGAATCTGAAGGAGATTATGAAGACGTTGGGTATTATGATCTAGGGGCCCCAGTTGAAGTAGGGACACTGAATAGGTCAAACCCAAAAGGAGTAAATAAGGCCATGATACCCGATGAAACCTATCTCAGTCAAGTCTTGGGATGCCCTGAGGTTATCAACACCACCGGTGATGCCACCAGTTCATAGCTAATGCTGATACAACCTATTTATCATGTTCATACTCTAAAATCCATTAAAGAAATATCCAGAGACAGCTCAAAAAGATTAACTCCACTTTCCATCTTAAGGAGTTTCTAGATTTCCCTCCTAATTTGGTAGAATTATAACAAGATAGAGGTCTCATCAACAAGGTACAGGTTATGGCCATCCTTGACACTGGTTTCTCAATTAATGTGATCTCCTCAAATTGTATCAAGAAGATTAAGTTGACGCCCAAATTGGACTACTCATAAGAGTATGAGACTGCAGGTCCAAACAAACCTCACACTATCAGGGCATACTTATAATTACCCATTTAGGTTTGAAGCTTTCCTGTCAGCACGCTCTGTGGCCTAGGATAACAATACCTACACTATGCTTACTGCAAACAATTTATGCTCGAGCATGATGTAGTCATCATTGTGAAACAGAATTATCTCTCCTCGACCAAATTATGAGGTTCATTTGGTTTTAACCAATAAAAACAAACAAAAAAAGAATACTATTGGTTGATCAAGTACCATTCTTCTTCCATATCTCTACATTGCATAATGTCCATGATAAATATTAAAAATTACCTGATTCCGTGGAGGCTTTAGAGGGCAAACCATTTTATGCTTCTGAAGAGATTTTAATCAAGTCTGGTCTAAAACGTGTGATTGATACCAAGGTTTATTTAAAAATCCCCCAAAATTGCTTGTTACACCTAACAAGGTTTGATATAGTAAGTCCCTTAGAACCTCAAGTATTGCCTGGCATACTATATCCTGCCTACCAGCAACTTATCAATAATTTAACGGGGAATCTTACTATCAAGGTCATCAATGTGAAAAAACATTATGGTATTGGAAAAGGACTGTATATCCCAATTAAAGATATAGAAAAAGTTCAATTTATCAATTCTATGTTAGTATTGGGCTTACCTACTGTAAAAACTGTTATGTACTTTGCCTAAAATTCATATTTCAGATGAACTAATCCTAGATGAGCCAAAAAATCACTCTTTTTTAGAGGACTACAATGTTATATTCTCTAAATTTGGTACTTACTTTGAGTATATGAAAGATTGGAGCCACACAATTGATTTCAGTGATGCCCGCCTCATCTGATACAAACCTTATCATAAAATCAAAAGTCAAGAGCAACAAATAAGAACTGAAATTTAGCAGTTACTAGACGCTGAATTACTATTACCTTCCCAAAGCCCTTGGTCGTCGCCTCTCTTGCTTATTAAAAAGAAAACCAAAGGTCATTTGGGTAGTTATGGTCTACCTAAAGCTATACAACCTTACAAAAAAGGATAGTTACCTATCCTATGCATTGACACCGCTCTGAACAGCTCCCTGGTTCTAAATCCTTTTCCTCTAGGGACTTACCAGTGGATACTGATGAGTGGACCTTTTCCCACAAGACCAGGAAATTTGCTCTCATTTGCAGTAAAGGCCTATTTCAACCCACTCGACTACCTCAGGGGTGTGCAATGCGCCCACAACCTTTCAGCGAGCAATGGCCATATTTTACAAGACCTTAGCTAAGCTTTGTGCTTGTCTATTTTGATCACATCACATTCTTTTCTAAAACTTATAATAAACATCTCACTCATTTAAAAAGACTCTCAATGACTTTGTGAGTCTAGCATTAAGTTGAAACCTTAAAGTTAACTTTTCTAAAAAAAAACTTGATTTTCTCAAACATGATATCTCACAGGAAGGGATACAACCTTTAAAAAATAAGGTTAAAGCGATATTAAACATGTCTCCTCCTCAAAGCCTATGGGATATCCAGGTGCTTCTAGGTATGATGGGGTCTTACCATCAATTCATCCCCAAGTTCGCTCAGCTCAGTGAGCCTCTCATTTGACTATTGACTAAGAACACTCTTTTATATTAAGGTGCTAAAAAAAGGCCGCGTTTGAGACGCTAAAGAATTTGCTGCAAAAACGGCCTATCCCACATCACCCAGACTATGGTAAACCTTTCTTTTTGCTTAATGACGCCTCTTATTAAGCCTTTGGAGCCTGATGGCTCAATTTGGATGAGAATGGTGTAGATTATCCAATTTCATATTTTAGCAAAATGTTTTTAAAAAGCTGAACGCAACTACAGCATCACAGAAAAAGAATGCCTTGCTGTCTTGCTCGTTGTAAAACATTTTCACCTTTTTTTATATTAATCTTTATCTACCATAGTTAACTATCACGCTTCCTCAAAGTGATTACAAAGTATGAAGGATGCCACTGAACGGTTGCTTGTTATTCCTTGACGCTCCAACATTATGATTTAGAAATCAAACACCAAGATGAAACTAGCCATATGAATGTCAATGGGTTGACTCAGCTGCCTGTCCTTAACTTAGATAATAGTGAAGCAGAGAGATTACATTAACTTTTTATGACCCTGATGCCTGGGACTATGAGGGTGATCCCACTAAGAAAATTATAACGTGACGCTCCCAAAACACTAAGGTGGAGTCATAATTCTGATATGACTGGAAAATAGGCCCTAAGTCATTATGGCAGAATGGGTAGAATTTTCCAAACTTGATATGAGTTACAATTATTTGAGTGCCTTGGGATGAGGCGATATTGGGTTAGAACAGATAATTATTAAATTGATTCCAAATGAGGCAATTAGGAGATGTCAATGCACAACAAATAAATGGTAAATTGCCTCAAACTGGGCAATTGTGAATCTAATGAATAAAGATCTGGAGGGAAATAAGGATACGGTGGAAAAAAAGTCTAAGCAAAAAGGTTGATATTGACTGAAATGCTGAGATATAAGCGAAATAAGAGAAATAAAGGGGGAGGATTGTTATGAGAGAGAAGTGAGCGGAGAAGAAGGTATCTGATGATATATATATATAATAGATAAGGTATATGACTGAAGCAATTGCTTCATATTTTATTATATTTACATTGTTTTGTGGATCAATGATCTTCATAACGTCCATCCATCGCTCAGTGGGCTTGACCCTGCGCAAAAACCTTATGGTGTATTCCTCAATTCCACCAAATTTATAATAGTGGTGCTCACTAGAGGGGGCCCATTGATCAACACCAAAGATAAAAATAAAAATCCAGGTGTTGGCTATGTCACATCAGGCCTGCACTATTGGGGAATCCTTCTGGCGCACTAGGTCAACTGAATATGTAAAATTAGACTTGCATTGGACGCTGTGCTCCAAAGACAGAATGATCTTCTTAAAGAGGTTTGTATTGATAAGTTGCCTCCGTTTGATTGCAATGGGAAAATCCATGTGTTCTTTAAGCGATTTAACTTGTAATGGAAGGAGCTTCAGATCAGTAGAAAGCAAAATTGGTAATATCCACCTTGGATGTTGGAAGCACTGACCAAAATACTTGCTATATTTCCAACAGTTCCGTTACATAACAGGAGGTGAAGGATACTGTGCTGCGGTTGTTAAGGAGTACTGCAAAGATGTTTCAGTGGAAGGCAGAGTTCTTGACCATTGGGTTTAAATATAAAAAGACCATCACTGCATTTGCTGACTGATAAATGGTGTAAGCTCAAGTTTTACTTGGGGTAGGAACTTTATCTGATTCTGACATATGAATAGTGATGACCACCGCAGTGAAGCCATACTGCAATCTTTACAATGTCATGGCTCCATATTTAAAGGACGACGTACACTTGCTTAAAATCATTTGAATTTTATGCCATCTATCCGCTACCTTTACTCCGCCCAATTCAGACTAGAAACATACTGCAGCCATTGCTGGTCCTTTTTATTTAGGGGAATTCTCCTGTCCTGTTTAGATACCTCCTAATAACCATCAGCATTATTATAATTACGCTCCTTTTCCTCATTCAAGTTACCCCCAAGAAGCTTAACTTCTGGTCCTGACCTGTTTATGATAATCTCCAGCAGCCTAACTTGACCTAGGGAATGTTTACGCTGACCATCAGCGGTCAACCTATCAGCCTGGCCCTGATTACGCCAATTGCAACAGTCAACTTATTGGCCTGGGCCGTCTTATGATAACCAAGGATGCAGACCCTACGGGTAAATTGTTTTGAATGCAGTTACCCTGATCACCTTGTTAAAAGTTACCCAACCATCAGGTTCACTACATACAGCAGGATCAGTACTACCAAGGAAAAGATGGAGCGGAGTAGAGACAAGACTCTCTACCTCCGCTATCCCAACCCCAAACGTCCCACCTAGCCTATCAAAGTATTAAACGGAAATCCCTCAGTATGATGACGAGTTTCTATATCAGTAGCCTGTTGGAGTGGTAAATGTACTGATACAAGCACATGCCAAGTTCGTGGCAGAAGAAGGACCTCAGAAGCAACCAAAGCGGTACACCTGTCAAATGTTAAAATAGTTTCTCCAGACAAGCTGGGCCCATCCTCAGATGCACTTTTTCTGAAAGAAGTAAATGTCGCCCTCCCAAGGGAAGCTATTTTTAAAGAATAACTAAAGTCAGTGAGGGTTTATGAGCTTCCTTAGGAAAAGTGATTTTTTTATATTTCCACATATTGAAAAGTCAAAATTCTTCTTATTCTATGTGTACATACTGTGGCATTTTTGTAGCAAAAAACAAGTATGCGCTATAGTAGATATGAGTGCCTTGGTCGATATAGTTTCCACTATGTTGGTGGCAAAGTTGATGTTAAAAACTGATGTAGAACATAAAATGGTGTATGGAACCTCTAGAGGATAAAATGGTCTCCAAGGGAGCGTACATTGCACTATCTTTGCGAGTTAGGTCTATTGTAATTGTAGCTCTGGCAATAGTGCTGCCAAACAGTAATTATGACCTGTTAATTGTAACTTTTTTATGTGACACTTTTGGGGCTGGCGTTGATATGATAGAGGAGATTTTCAAAACTTTGTGGCAGAAGATCCCAATTACTTTACCTCCAGTGGAGTGCCAAAAGATCTAGTGCATATGGGTCATATTAACCTTGCTTATAGTGATGGGTTGATTCCAGTGTGCTACTATTGACTAAAAGACAAGACCTGGGCTCTTCCTCAGCAGATATATAAATATCAAGAGTTGCCTCTCAGAGCTTTTGGGCCTATATCCATCCCCTCTGAACAAAAAATAGTAGTAAACACCGAGTTGGAGGTGGAAGTACCAGCTGGACTCTATGAGGAGGTTATTGGGCCTTATCAGCAATTGCAGCTTGAGTACCATATGGCTTCAGGCATTATACTTCCAGGACATGAAGAGTCAAGGTTTTTCTAGCAATTCTATGCAAAGAGCTATTGCAGATCCGCGGCCATCAAATAGTGGCATATTTACACATGACCCCAGTTAAGGAGGTCCTTCAAGTTCACAAGATTGAATTGCTGGATGGATTTGGTCTAAATGTAAAACTGCAGCCCAGTGTAATGGCGGTGGTACCGCACAAAAGTTTAATGAGGTTATTGTAAGAACAGAAGGATCTGGCGATAGCTGCAGTTCATAATATAAGGAGATTTTGCTGTCAATGACCATAATTTAGGGTGCTCTTGAGGGGCAGTACATTAATTAGATACTGAAGATCATCCCACATCAGGACTCGGCTTATCTGCCAATCTAAGGCATCTTTAGACCTAGATATTGAAGGAATTGAGAAAAACTGGAGCAAAGGATGTTATAACTAAAAGAGTCCATATGCTTTGCCCGTCCTAATTGTAAAAAAAGAAGGATGATACCAACCGGGTAATTGACTACATAAAGCTCAACAGTATCACCAGGAAGGGCTTGTAACCCTTTCCATAGATTGATGACGCTTTGGATTGGTTGGGAGGAGCCCGTTACTTCTTGGCAATTGATTTAATATAGGGGTAATGGCAAATTGAGTTGCCAATGGCGGAACAGGAGAAATGCGTCATAATCACATATAAAGGGCTTTTTCAATTAACACGTATGCCTCAAGGGCTATGTAATGTCTTGGCTACGTTTCAACGGGCAATGGACAACATCCTTGGAGACCTGAAGCTATCATGCGTTCTTGTGTACCTTGGCAATATCAGAGTTTTCTTCTGCAATTTTTCTGAGCACCTTGCCCATTTGGAGGAGTATTCCACCAGCTTGCTGAGGCCATCAAAAAGATCAAGCCCCATAAATGCCACTTATCTAAAAACCAACTAGTTTACCTTGGATTTGTGGTAGATGAAACGGGGCTGAAACCTCAACTGGCCGAGGTGGAGGCTATCTTAAAAATGACTCCGCCAAACAAAAAGCGCAAGATACAAGTATTTTTTTTGGAAGATGATTGGTTGCTACTGACGCTTTATACCCAACTACATCTCTATTGGAGGTCCGCTGTTTAAGTTACTATAACAGGATGCCATATTTAATAGACAAAACGTCAACAATGCTCCTTTGATACACATCAGATGGCGTTAATCAGTGTGCCGGTGCTGTGATATCCAAATTTTGATAAAAAGTTTATTGTCCAGACAGATGCATCTCTTTCAACTGTAGGGGAAGTCCTATCCTAAAAGTACAATGAGGGAGAGGAGCACACAGTTGCGTATTGCAGTCAGTTTCTGGACTGCCATAAATTTTATACCAAACTTGAGAAGGAGTGCTTTGCGGTGATCTATGCTTATAAAAAATTTAGGGTTTATATGCATGGAGTGATTTTTAAAGTCATAACGATCATGCTTCATTAGATTGGTTGCAAAGTCTCAAGAAATCTGAAGGGCTTTTAGCTTAATGGCCCTCAAATTGCAGACTTATGTCTTCTTTATCCTCCACTGACCTAAATCAAAACACCAGAATGCAAAATGTTTGTCAAGATTACCAACGATTTCTGTCACAGCATATCTGAGCAAGGTGATGCACAATAAAATGTCTAGCAGAAAATATCACGACAAACCGCCTCAAGTCATAAAGGCATTAAATGAGATGCAAGCTAATACTTTTCAGAAGAACAGTGAGTTGTATAAGCCGATTAAAGATTCTACAGTGAACTTTCTGAGACCCTCATCATGGCCAAGCATTATTATGAGTGCACACAAGGCAGTCAGACATGGTGTATTGCATAAGGCGTTGGAATTATGCGCCCTTGGTATTATTTGGAAAGCATGAACTTTGACGTGATTGACACATTTCTCTGCTGCCACCAGTGTCAAAGAAAAGCCATTAAACAAGAAGACCTTGTACCAGCTAATGAAACCACATTTTACTTGTCATATGATTTTCATTGATGTTGTTGGCCCCCTGCCAACAGGAGCTAACTGGTCCAAATACATTTTTGCGGCAATTGGCCACTTGACCAGGTGGGTGGAAGCACGGGCAACCAGGGATTTGGAGGAGGTTTAGTGCCCAAGTTCATAATGGAATGTAACATTCTAACTATTGCTGTCCTCAGTTCACCCTTACCAATAATGAGACTAAAATCACCTCGCACATCCTTCCAAAGTTAAACAAACTGATGACCATATGCGAGGTTCTGATGACCCCATATCACCCTGAGTCTAACAGTATAGTTGAGCTAGTTAATGGAACCTTGGTGATCATGCTATAGAAATTAGTAATGGATCAATCTTCAGATTATAGTTCACTCCTTTCCACCGCCATCTTTGCATACAACATTAGCTATCACTATGCAACATGGAATAGTCCCTTCCAGTTACTATATGAATGGCACTCAGCTCTACTTGAGCTACTCTATGTTTGAGTGTAAGATATCTAGTGGATTAAATCCACAAAGTTATTTGACTAATCTTGTGGACACATTAATCAAATTGCAAACTGAAGCATACTCCTTCAGCTTAGCCAATAATATCAAGGATCGGGCTGCCAATCAGGTACAACGTAGAGTACTAGCACAGTGCAAAGAGATGGTTATCTTTCATGGCCAGCATGGGTTAGTAGGGAGCATAAATTGGCCAACATTTGGGCTGGTTGTTCAACATATTTTGAGAAAACGAGTATTGCCGCCTACACTATTAAGGACCCTGCGAGCAATAAGATCATAACCAAGTACATGATAAGTTACTCCAGGCATATAAACAATAGGCGACTTATCAGACATTAAAGCGGGGGTAATGTTGGAATTCTGATATGACTGGTCAATAAGCCCCAAAAAAGCTGCGGCAGATTGGCGAAAATCTGTCAACCAAGATTTAATAATGTATGAATATTTGAGCACCTTGAAATAGAGTAATATTGAGCCCAGGATGTATAGTTATTGGATCGCCTCCAAATAGAGTGATAAGGTGATATCAATTAATGACAAATATCTAGAAGATTGCCTCAAACTAAGGTGATAGTGAATTTAAGAATAATAGACCCTTCTGGGACCTCACAGTTATTGTAAGGAGAGTGTCTATAACTCTCCTGTTCCCAGCGTGGTAGTGCATGGTGCACAGGGCCAACGACAGGGAACTATTCATTAAAACTAAAGTTACTTGAGCTTAGAAGAGGGTGCCTGAGCTATAATAACTTAGGTTGAGGAGGGTTATCATTAGAGGGAATAACCAAAATGGAACCACGCGGTGCTCAGAGTGGTATTATGTAGGCGACCCAGGTTGGAGGGAACCTGGGCGGCCCAACAGTACATGGGCAGATAGAATTATAGTATTTCAAATCAAATGGTTAATGTTGCATGAGACCTCCTCAAAGAGGTCCACGCACAGAAATGTTCAAGTAGACGTATATAAAATAAGGTGTACTAGCGTAGGGGTTTATTATGAGGGAAGTCGACCCAACAAGAGAGATTGGTCTTGAGGAAAAAGATTTAAGGGAATTTATTGGAACAATCAATTGATGGGAGTGGGTCTAAGCTGAGGTGCACCAATAAGCACATGCTTTCATTGGGTAGTAAACTATACTTGGTAATCAACTAAACTCGGGTTATTGATTGTAGTAGAGGATGTCCTGAGCTGGAGGTTTCAAAAACCATATGTGTTCCAAGACCCCATTCACTGATAAACCAAAGCGAACCATTTCCATCAATTGCAAAGTTAGTTCATTTTTGATGCACCTGCTGTTATACATGGACAAACTTCTCTTGAATCCCTAGGACCAAACTGAGCATACCTCGCCTATACCCATCGTTGATCTAAGGTATGCTTGAGGTCATGGAGGCCTGACAACTTACCTTTTTGTCCTCCTGACATGCAGCTTTGCCCTTAACGTTTGTCCCAATTATGATGTCATCTTTAAGCCATGACAGTTATGAGGACGAACCAATGAGGATATGGAAATATATAATAGCCTAAGCAAAAGGATTGGTACCAACTAAAGTCGCTGATATATAAGCAAGATGAGAATATTGAAGGAGGAGGATTGTTAGTAGGTAGTAGAAAGCGGAGCAGAAAGAGTCTGCTATCAATACTAAAATGTATTAAATGGTGTAGTTGAAGCGAATTGCTTTCATATTTAAGTACATTATTTAAGTTTGTCTTGAGGACCAAAGATCCTTATATCTTCCAACTGTTGCCCAGTTCAATGACCCTGTGCGACCCTTCAAGGTTATCTCAGCAATATCACAAAATTATAACACCATTATATCCACCCTTCTTCTTGAACTGATGTTATCTTAGAAGGGCATATTACTATGAGACATATGGCAGTGAAGAAGTATCACAAGTGGCTAAGAAACAATGCTATTGGGACTGAATGGTTGAGACAATCCAAGTAGTTCTAGAAGCTTTTATGAATTGCAAATCTCAAGATTGTCTGTCCACTGATATCAACTCTCAATCATGGATCCATCAGGTCCCTTTAATGTTGTTAGCATCGATGTGGTAGGCCCTTTACCCACCAGGTTGCATGGCCATAAGTATTTCTCTTATCTTGTACCGTTTGGACAAATGGGTCAGAGCAATTTATGTTCGCACTGCCACCAAAAAACCACATCACTATTCCTTATTCATCCATTTTTCACCCAGCAAAGATGCCCACAAACTACTTTTGGACAATGGGCTGATTCTACCTCTCAGGTAGCCTAAGAACTAACTTTGTTTTAGAAACTTACTAAAGTTTTATCACCACTTACAACTCTTCAACCAATGTGTTGGTGGAAAGTAAATAGAACTATAATCTTTATCCTGCAGAAGATGGCCGCCTATGACCCTATTCTCTGGATCCATTAATACACAACGCTTTACTTGCTTACTGAATAAGCTACCTTTATATCAATAAGATGTCTCCTTTTTAAGCTATATAAGTGTGTTTCCCATTTACCAGTAGCGTTCAGCCCCTGCTTGATACATTGTACCTGATAACTATGATTTAACAAGGTCTTATATGAAGAAATTTCTGGCTTCAAGACCTAGCCACACAAGTCATTGTCTCCATCACATAAAGGGAGACATTTGAATTTAATGTTGGATAACCCTCCTTACCAATTTTCAATTAGTTGGCCTCATACCCTTTTATCGCCATTGACCTGGAGGTCAACAAAACAAATTTGCCGTTCTTTGATCTGGACCTTAAAAGTCACATATAATGTGACCTCCAGTTACTCCATTGCCAATGTCAATCAAGGTACAGTGATGAACTGAGTACATGTCCAATTCCTTTGGCACTTAATCCCCTCTGAAAGGATCCCAAGGTGGGCTTTATCAGGATTTGAGACATTAAGCAAGTCAAAATTCATAAACCAAATTTGAGCCCTCATAATTTTACTCTCAACCCAGCTTGAGTGAAACTTGTCCCTGTAGGCACTGATATGGTTTCAATCAGGAAGCATCATTTGCATGAGAATTAAATGAGATGCCTTCAGAAATTTCAACCTCACTTCCTGAACATCAAGGGGTGTGATCCCCACCATTGTGATCATAGGGATGATGCAGAACAATGAAAGCGCTGACCAGTCAGTTGATTTGGAAGGCTGTTGAAGACCCTGATTGTATAGGGCCATATAGGTCCCCCAGGCCCCACGTCCCCACACATCTTATAAATATTGACGCTTTCAACTCATTAAAGTATTCTATTTTCTCCCATCTTTTCACTTTTATTGACTTCTCCACTAGTTTACAGATTTGAGCCCATTTTTGAACTCCATCTACACTCAATAGAACTGTTACGCTGCGATGGCCTACATTGTGTCCTATAAGAGGCTGAATCTAAGTATTCCATTGCAGATGTCATTCAAGTTACCGTGGCCAATTGGTCATGGTAGGTTCCTTCAGCCTATGCCCCCCTACACCAGGATTTGATGGGAACTGGCAGAATTTAATAGCAGAAGACAAACCAAATCTTAGGTTGAAGTTATTAGCAGATAGAAAACACGCTTCCATACTTGATCCTTAACAAAATTTTTGATATATTACCTAATGAGGTGATGGCCAATAAAGGGAAAGAACAAGTTTAAGGTGCTTTTTGAATTTCTAGGAGTTACACCTGAACTGGTCCACCAATTTCAGACATGGGAAAGCTGTATCCAGAATTTCTGATCCACAACACATAAATCTTAGGACTTTGAGATCTTAATTTGGAATTCAACAAAAGATAGTGACCACTAATTTACCATAATATTAGATGATAAGGGAAAGCTTTTATGAGGATGGCCCAGGGGCGCTATATGTCACAATTCCCCACTCTTCTTATAAGTATTATTACTTTTTTTAGCAAAGTTATTTTTGATATTTTTCTAGATTTTTACTAACGTTTGATTTTATGTTCCTTTGCCTATCAAAACTATATTTTATAGCAGTTGTGACCCAAATTAGTTGCCAATATAACTCCAATGAACTTAAAATTTCTTTGCCATCACCTTGCAGTAGACATTCTTAATTTAAGAGCCATCCCAATGAAAGTTTAAAGTTTTAAGCTAAAACATTCAGGCAAATGATAAGATTAAATACTTTTCTCTATTATATCAATGTAGGTGAGAGTTGGCAGAGTGTATCTAATAAAGTATTTTATCTGTTACCTTGTTTTCATGACCTCTACCTTAATTAACTCTGAGGAGCCTCTTGAAAGTTGTGGTTATGGTGGATGCACCTATCCAGCCCTCACTCAAACTCACACCCCCATGTCTTTCAGTATTGGCAAGATCCCACTGTGACCACTACCTGCACAGACCCCAAGTTTACCACCCATTTCCATGTTAGGGTATCCAAATCTTGTTTTAAGGATAGTAACAATTTTCCCCACCTCAACGTCACTGCATTGCAAAATTAACCTACCCCCTCTTGACAAATTTATTTAGCAAAGATGGAGCCTGATAGTCTAAACTTATCAAAAGGGTGAGAAAAAAGGTTACTTAGGGCTCTTTCACAAAAGGCAATAAGAATGTGTTGCCTATAGCTCTTTTTATTAAAATATTTATATAATTTACACCTTGACTAGCTGGTTGGTTGTTAATAAGCTTAGTATCTCGTGTAAAGAAATTTAAAACTACACCGCCAAAATAAAAAAATAACTACAGGTAGCTTTTCTATCCCGCTGTCCATTTTCATAGATTTCCCCCATTTACTTGAGACCTAGAAATTAGGTCCCAAATCCTTTTATCTGGATATTTTGGAAAGTTTAAGCGATTTTACTGTAGATCTATTTTCTGCCATTCCCTATTATTTTTTTATAACCTTAAAAACTTTATGTTGATACTGCAATTGACCTCTGAGGGTGGAGTGTATTTAAAATGAATTTTTTTATAAAGTTTTGGAAAGGCTTAATCATTTATCAGCCATTCATGGGGCTTCCCGTCATCTCTTCCACCCCCAATTTTTGCACTAAAATCGCAATTCCAACGTTTTCCTCCCAAGTGCAAACTGAGGAATACCTGCAACCATATAACTAATGGCAATACTCAAGGACAGAACAGTAACCCCCAAAGCTTTATACTTACATATATTCCAAGTCTCGCACTTGTGAGTGTGCTGACCTAGATTGCTTTATAACTTTTTTTATCTTTTAAGTATTTTTCTTGCATACTTATATGATTTTGTTGTTTTTCATAAAGTCATTTGTACATCATAGCATGCTGCACAGCCATTTCCATGCACTCAGTAGTAGAAATCACCTTTGTTAGCTTTAGATCTTTAAAACCTTAATAGTATCTTCTTGGTCACTTGATTAAATTCTTTTTAGCTGTGAGTTCATGAAAAAACTTGGCCTCTCTGTTCCTTATATATAGGCCAGTCAAAACATAGAATCATGTTGTATTGCAGTGTGGGCTGCCCAATATTTTCAGAATGCTGGCTTATTAAGGCTTGCCAGTGCTGTTTGCACAGGATTCAAGAAATTCATCTGGGGTGGGAGTATTGAGACTCTCATCTGCTGTTATAAAATTAAGGGTTTTTGCACCATTTGTGTATAAGGAATAAAAAATTTAGATGCTTAGAAGATATAGGGTTTTACAAGATTTTTGTCAAATTAAGCGGAGGGAGGGGTCAAAAAGTGAACCCTATTATGATTTTGCTGCTTAGTAATTAAATAACTTGAGGATCAAAGCAATAGGGCGTGAAATTCAGTTATAGGCTGCGAGTATCCTAATTAGGGGAATATGGGTTTTCAACCTATTGGAGCTCTTGAGACTCACCTTTCTTCAACTTGAAGAATGATAGTGGGTCAATAACAGCTAAGATGAACTCATGGGGAAAATATTTTATATCTAAACTAATTACATGGTGGGTAATGTTTGCACCTGGTGGGACCTCCTCCAAGTCTATAAAAGGGGGTGGTCTCTGCGTAGATGTTTATTCTAAATTGTAAATGGTATGGGGAGGACCCTCAGAATAACTCCCTTGATTTCGCCGCAGGCTTGGTGCAACCCTACATCAACTATAGGGCTATTTGACTAAGGAATGTTGTTAAAAGTATTACCTCAATTTGAGAGATTTCATCAAGAATAAGGGTTTTTTGTGAAATATTAGCCTTATTTCTTATTTTTTATTTTTAGTACTAGTGGTGCCCAACCCAAAAGGGGGAGCTGCCACGCATCTTTATTTTCAAATGGGTTAAACAAAGGGATTAACATATATTAAAAATTCTTAATATAGCCCCTAGGTTATCAGCCTAGGAAGTCATATCAGATGGCGAGAAGACTTTGGGGAAGCTTTTGTCTGGCGCCCGCTTTAGCTGGCAGACCATGGCGGACAGCATTGGGTGGGAGCATCAGCGACATGAGGCATAAGGAGGTATAATTGGGGGTTTTCTTTGTTAATGAGGCTGGTAGTGTCCATCGCCTCAACATATTGAGCAAGTTGATGCTCAGTAAAATTGATGAGAGCTGGCACACAAGTAAATGACTTGACGCACCGTTGGGTTTGGGGATAATCAGGGTCAAAAAGAGAAGTTTTTGCTGCATTGATGCAAGCATGGCTTGCACCAAAAGCAAGCTCCTCAATTTCATAATTTGCATCTTCCTCAAAATCATAAGGAAAAACGGGGATAGGAATACCCTTGACAATGGGCTCCATTGCCCCATGGAGTTGATGGCGGAGGAGGTTGCTGGCTGGGGCAGCTGCAGCTGCAACTGCCATATCGTTGATATCTTTATAAAATGGGAAACCCATTTTTTAGACGAAAACAGTGGGAACGCGATTTGGGAGGGTCAACAAAGAACTCCTCCAAAGCACAATCAGATTTCACGTGGCGTGGCTGTCTGTCCTCCTCAATCCATTCAAGAGCCTCGAATGGATTGGATTTGGCCAGCGCTGGGACAGCCACAGGAATTGGGGCTGTGGATGGAGCTGTTTGGCCATGTGCTGTCAACTATGGCAGCTCATCTGGAACTGGTTCAGCTATCAACTCAGTATCCCATAATCTGGTCAGAGATTTTAAAATTTTTAAAAATTTTTAATTTTGATTAACTGCTGCTTTAGCCATAATTCTTATTGATACAACTTTTTCACAATATTGAACATGCAATTGTCTGACAAATATCTCATTTGCCATCTATTCAAACCCTTTTTCTAATTTTGTGGGAGCCTTTTTTTGATTGCCCTCTCATGTGATTTAATTTATCATCTTTTGTGCTACATTGCTTTTCATGCTCTTGCGTGTATCATGAAGATGTAAATGTCTCAAACCTGCCCACAGTTTCCTCTTATCTCTGATAATGCCCATGGGTTTGAATGGCATGGCACTGGCATGTCCTGCGGATGAGCGTCCTCATGCTACACATGCAGCATCACCTTGTACTCTCCACAGTAAGTGTCATTTTTGATGCTTTTATTTCTGCCAAAGGTCTTCTGAACCCTTCCCACGGTTGATTTCTATCCCACGACTCCCTTTCCATTTCTCCCCTTTCTCTGATTATTGGAGAAGGTTATTTCTTGAAAGATTAATCTCCTTTTTTGGTAATTCTTCCCCAGCCCCTCTGATGACTCTGAGGAGCTTCACGTAAGTTGTGAATTTGGTGAATGAGCTTTTCCTTACCTCACTCATCCTTCCAACTCACATTTTTTAAGTAAAATGCAATCCCATTGTTCCACTGCTTGCACAAACCCCAACTTATTTGACCTAATTCGCAGGCTAAGCTAGCTTACCCTTGTTAAATTTGATAACTTTTCTGTTCCCCACCCCAGTGTTGTAAAATTACAATATGGTTCTACCTCCCTTTGATCAGTTTACCCAGAAAGCTGGTGTCCTGATAGTCCAACCTTGTCAGAAGGTTGGTGTCACAGTTGAGGCTGCTAAAAGTCAAGCAGATCACTCCTCAACAAGTGGGATGACTAGAGTTCACCCCCAAACTGATGGAGGTACAGGCGACCAACCCACCTCAGATGTGTACAAATGAGCTCTTTTCTATATACTTAAGCAAAAAAACGTTCAACAACGTCATAGTGACATAATTTGAAATAATTTTCGCCCTGATGATTTCAGAAGATTTCATCAATGATGATGATGACATCGCCAACAATCATTATGAAAACTGTCCCCTATTATACCTTTGGGGGCCAAAATAATTTTCATTCCACTAATGATGCAATGATCATCTTACTGAATTACTCTGATGAGAGCATTTGAGTCTCAAAAATGAAACTACCAAATCCAGCAGTCAACTAATCTCAAGAGTCACAAAAAAGTCTTATTTGAGGTTTTTCATAGGAGCACCATTGCTTGAACCTGAATTTGAGCAGCATATAACAAAATTTGGTAATGAAGTAATATTAGAAGAAGATATAATAGCCCACAAACCAGAATTAAAGGAAGGATGAATGAGCTCCTGGACATCCAGGTTCAGGGATAATAGCCACAAGAAGGAGCTCACTACTACAGGAACTGGCTAAATGGATAAAGCCACTAAATTAGCAGTTAGACGCCGTTTAGATAGAGGATCCTGATAATCTCTATATTGAATCCATCATCCTAAAATTTATTCAAAATTCATAATTCTTCTTGATTTACCCCTTGCGGTATAAACTACTTTGTTTTTACATAAATAAACCTTTCCACAAAATCTCAGTTTTATCCTTTTGCTTTCACTTATAAGTGGTATAAGTGAACTAATCGTCAGTATCCAGTCTGTAATTAGCTATTGAACAGAATACAGTAACCATTTTTTTATCTTCTCTGTTTGAACAAGGACACTTTCTATCATGGTAAAATTGAAGCTGAGATGCCAAGGGAGAGGTAGAACTTGGTTCCATTGAGTCTCAAGGGCCAACATATAACAAACATGTCAAAAAGTGTCAACAAGAGATTCTTTATGATGCAAACAGTTTAAAAATAGATCAATGCTATAAAGGGTAGCATCAGAGGAGAACTTGCTCTATGAAGATGATTGTGATATAAGAGAAGGTTGAATGGTGCCTAATATGCGTGGAGTAGACTCCCAGAGAAGAGAGTCAGCCTCACATGTTAAGTGAGCTGAGGGATGGGAATTGAATGTGGTGCTCACTACAGGGGTAGCATCATCAGGCCATAGTGGTGATCATGAGAATTTTCATGAGCACTTTGATGATGAAGCAGATATGAAAGTTAATTACAGAGAGAATTACTCTGAGCTCCTGGTAAGAGAGGAGGATACAATCCATTCAAGACACATACCCTGGAATTAAAAATTCATGATCTACACAGCTCTCTTGAAAGTGTCAAAGAGACTTCAGAAGAGCCAAATTGCCTCACTACCTATTGTGAAAGGGCCATCACCTTTTATAAAGTTGAAAGCTACACTTAAAAATCTATAGAAATGACTCATATTCCCTCGAGGTAGATAATGGTGAAACCAGTACCAATTTGACAGAATATGGAGAACGCTTATAACAGCACAACAACATGCTGTTTGTCATGTACAAGAGCATAGAAGATTGAAGGAACATATACATACTATACCAGAGCCTACCTCTAGACGACCTATAACTCAGCTGGAGGCACCTATACAGGCCTCTCAAAGGAATATACCATAACTGGTCATGAATGATAATCAACTTAAAATGATGCACGCCAATCCTATTAAGGAAGATTATAACTTTAAACCGTACTTTGAGACCATATACAAACCTAACTAAGAAACAATTAAGGGTTTCATCCAGATTTATGAGAACAGCATGGATGGTGCTAGCAATCACCAGAAGGCTCACCAAGTGAAAGGATGTATGAGCCACAAGGCTCAGAAGATCCTTAGCATGATCCTACGACCTGAACTATCTTGGACTAAAGTGAAGAATATTCCCCTTTCATAGCACAGTATTGAACAAGACGTCCAGAATATGAAACAAGAGCCCCCTATGATGAAAATGTTCTTGAATGAGTCAGTTGTAAATTATGCCTCTAACTACTATCTCAAGGTCCAACATTGTACAACAGGAAATATGGATTTGCCTACCGCAAAAAATATTTTATTAAGTTTTTTTAGAGATTCATCCTAACTTAAAGATTCATGTGAATCTAGCAGTTAAGAGTGCAACGTCCCTCAAGGCGCTTAAGTAAATGTTACTTGATGTTTAGAGACATATAAAGCTGAGTACAAGGCCATGGGACCAACACTACCCCATTGACGAGTTACTTGGCCATCTGTGTCACTAATGATAATGGCGATAAACTAAAGGAAAAGAGTTCCAAACCTCCTAAATTCTTACATCATTTAGTGTTACCCTATAATAAAGAGCTGTCAACCTTGGCACTATTTATTAATCTTGTCCATTTCTTGCCATGTAACGGAAGGAAGCAAATCCTAAAGAGGATATCTCAATGCTGTAATCTGGGTGGTTCATCACACCAAGGTTGAGGATAATCACAAAGATGAATAATTGGCTAGTGCAGGATACCACGACTTAGGGCACCTAGCAAAGTAATTTTGCCAGCTAGGTTAATAATTCACAGCACTGACAGGTCTAAATCTAATAATACATAATTAACAAATGAATTAGACTACCCAGGTGCTAGGATTTCATCTAATTCTTATGTCCCAGAATCTATATCCCAAATATTCCTTGCCAGTCGCTGAGGGAGAGGTGAGTGAATTTAGTCCCATCAAGCCTACTAAACAATCACGCTTATCCCAATCAAGTGATCTCAGAAGTTTCAATCTCTCAGAGATTGAAAAAATCAGATCAAAGGAGAGCCTCTACAAAACCTATAAATTTAGTTTTTCCAATAATAAACTATGTCTTTTTGCATGAGATAAAATTATTATATATTTAATACTTTTTCTTTTTTAAGATTTCACTAAAGTAACTTTGGGAAAAAACCTGCCATTTTTGAAGTGAATTTGAAACTTAAAAAGTGGTTCTTGCTTCAGGGGCCGTTGAGTTACACACCAGTGAAATCATCAATCACTATAATGGATTCTCCTTTTTCTACCCAAATAATCTTAAGATTACAATCAGGGCAGTATTTTGCACTAAGTTTGTTCCACAAGGACCAAAATTCCCATGGCGCCATCTACGTTGGAAATCTGTGCCAATCTAAATCATAACAGTCCCATTTTATGTTTTATTATAAATTTTCAGGTGCAGTCACAAAACCTTATGAGACACCATCCAGAAATTACTCAATGTGGTCTTTTTTCCTGGATTCCGTTCTACTCAGTCTTGGGCCAGTGCTGAGCCCTCTACTATAAAAGGATTTAAATCAAACTTCTCAGTTGCTCATGTCTAGTAATAGGCCTTGTTTACACTAGTTCATGCATCTTAGGTTGTACCAATTGTTGCAAGTAGTAAGAATCTATCATTAAGAAATAATTAATGTTTTAGAAGGACTGCGATATTTCAAACAATTTTGTCTCCAAGTTTTTTAACTCTAATTCTGAGTTTATTTGGGATAATCGTGATGCCATTATTAGTAATCATAATCTCATTAATGATACAACTCTTTCCGCTTGGAGTAACATTTTGAGCGATTTTAATTAAAGTAAAAAAGTAAATTAAGTCTTACTACCCTGCAACTACCTCCACCATTTGCTTCCCAAGGACCTCAGTTTCTTCGCTGACTGCTCCCATGTGGGGCAGTGGCAAAACCCCACCAAGCATTTTCCATCCGGTGGGAAAACGTGCTTGGAATGGTTTGCCCAGTCCCACCAAATTATCAGGTCAGTTCAATCCACCCAAGGATCTCGCCATCCACCTTTCATGTGCCCAGGCAGTGCCTTGAAGCCCACTTGTTCTCCCCACTCCCAGCTGCATTTTGGACTTCAGTACAGGTATGGGAAATTGTTCCTTTACACTGGAAAAGCTATTATTGACATGGCTTAGGTGGTGATACTGGCCAGATTTATAGATTTTCGCCCCTATAAGGGGTAATTTAATTTAGGCTTCACATGTGAAGCTGATGCCACCACTGCAGCCACCGTGCCCCTGGTTTTTAAAGCACCTCTATTCAAACAATGCGCACCTGGCTCCCCACAGTCACCACTTTGGTGGTACAATTTGCAGGGTTGCCCATGCACCTTCCCCTGCGGTGCTTCTTCAGGAGTTGATGGAAGGTTTGGCTGTGTATGGCTCCAACCCCATCCTTCAGTTTGTGGTCCTTAAAGGGCCGCTCGCCTTTCTGGGCCTTGGGCATTCTCCATGATTAGCCCAAATTCCAAAAAACTTTTCTGTCAATTCCCCCTACGCCATCATTACTTCTGCCCCTGAAACCCATTCTGGGCCGGCATCAAGGGCAGGCAGACCATCTGTCCATCCTGCTTTAAGTTGGATCACTTGAAGCATAAATGACCCTCTCTTGCTGCTTCCACCGGGGCTGTGTCACCTCGATCTTGCCCCAAGACGCCACACACCCCACTGCCTTCCCAGTATGGGGTACAATTCTTCCCCCCTTCCCCAAAGCCTGAAGCCGCTGCAGCACCTGCAGCTTCTAATCAGACCCCTCCTCAGATCAGTGCCACATGTGCTTCGACCAATCAGGATACATCTTGGACAACAGTTCAATCCCACAATATTCTTCAATTGACAGCCATAGCCCATCAATTCACCAACCTCAATTATGATTATGAGTTTAACCCATTGTTGAGATTGTTAACCAGGTTATGGCTCTTTTTGATATCAGCTATTATGATTTATTAATCAGGCATTGATGCCAATTAATTTATCTAATTTAAGGGTTTCAACTTTACTTAATTTAATGAATTCAATGGATCACCTTATGTTGGGCACCCCTTGCCAACTAAAATTCAGCTGGTCTGACATTTGAGTTCAGTGGATCTCAGCGGTTTGATATAATTACGTCATGCAACATTTTCTAATTAACCTTGTTCAACAACTAGAGTTCAGTGGATCTCAGCGGTTAATTACAACGGTCAATCAATTACTGATTTACTCAATTGAACCTGCTTCTGATTTTGGTTGTTTCAGTCTTAATTTAGCTCATCAAAATGAATTCTCAATATCTAACAATTCCCAAAGCATCTGGATAAATCGGTAATAGATATTTAAGTGTAATTTAATGGTGCAGCTTCACTTCATGCTCCCCAACCATTTGGGTTGAGCTATTTCAATACAACATTTTTGGATTTCATACAATTAATGGCGACTAATGCCAAGTATCAAACTTCAACTAATTTGATTTAATAGGATTTTCCAGCGACTAAAGCTGAGAAAAAATCTACAACTAATTTGATTTAATATGATTTACCAGCAACTTATGATGAAGATCAATATACAACTAATATTAATTAAGGTTTTTAGTGGAAAATTCTATAATTTATATTTATGATTGTCAGCTGACGTTGCTGAGGATTTTCATACTAGGGTTACTTGCAGATAATGCTGAGGATTTCTGGGATCGATTTTGAGTTGCTGGTGAGTTACACCGATGACATATTATGAGTTTCTGGCAAGTTATGCCAAAGATGGTTAAGGTTGGAGCCTTACTAATGTATTATGCCCCGTGCTACCCCAGAATACAATACAACCCCAGATCATATGAAAGTTAGTTAGGTGGGCTGATCAGCTATAAAAGCCTTGCCTTTTTATTTAAATAAAGATCAAAATTTGCCTATTCAGCTCTTTTTCAAGTGATTCGTTGCTAGAAATCCTGGATAGCAAGAGATCCAAGTATAGATGCTGGGTCAAGCATATAGCAAGTGGTCAGCGCTACCACTCCCCCTGGCGCCAATGAAGGTAGCGTAGCAAGGGGTCAACAGTCCTCATACTGTTGATTCTGGCACACTATCTAAATTCCTGAATCATTGAAAAATGGTGAAGTTTTAACAGTATGCCATACCTGAAAACTCTCAGGCTATTCAATGTACCTATTGTCATTGATATCTCCATACTGAAGATTGCTGTTTTAATAAGAAAGCGGATGAGAAGAAAAGGAAGATTAAACTAACAAGATCTATCACCCTAATAATGATTTGGGTATAAACCAATGTGGCCATATCTCTACTGAGTATAATAAAAATGAACCATCTTCTTCTTATGCCTTGCCATCCTTATTGGCGCTACCCTCCCACTTTGGAAGCATGATTACTCACATTAATCTTTAAGAAAACCAAGTCCCTTCTAAGGCCATCATTGATACTGGATATCCCGTGAATGTAGTCTTTTCTCAGCTGACCAAGAAGATCAAATTTTAAGCCCAACATTTCCCATTTTGAAAAGTATAGGACTACTGGGCCCCAGAGTATGTGGTCAATTGGAGCTTTCTCGTCACTTCACCTGAAAATTGGGACGTTAACTTTTAAAGTACCCGCAATTGTTTTAGTTAATTTAGATTGTGATCTTCTTTTGGGGACACAATTTTTGCAAGAATTTAAAGTAACTATTAATCACTCCAACTCCTCTTTATCTCTTTTGGGGTATCAGGTTCCATTACTTTTGTCTGTGCGTGCCCTTATTCAACATACTAAACGTCAGGCTTGTTTGTTGGAGGAGACTTAAAGGTCTTATTTTATCCAATATCATGTTAAAGGACCTTGAGTAAAAGTACCCCCAAGGCGGCTGACATCAAATGTATGTTTTTTCTGTCCTGATACTGTTATTATCCCTCCAAAATCTCAAAAATTGTTGATATCTTTTTACATTTCGCAATCCCCAAGGTTCATTATTACAGTTCATGGTGTTACAAACCCTTCAGTTCAAAGATTTTGCCTTGTCCAGGAGTATTAGATTATGCTTATTCTGGAATGCTGCACACATTGCTGGCAAAACTTACCAAAGAGCCTAAAATTGTGAATTGAAGACTCCAATAACCTACGTTTGATTTTACCTTACATGGGTTTATAATGTTAAGACTTTTGAGTTTACAATATTTTGGACTGGAACCTCATCAGGACATATTACTGTAGGTCCCGCGATTGGCAACCAGTTACTAAAGACCAGGAAAAACTGGTTCATCAATTATTTAAGGAATATTCTGATATTTTTCAAAGCATACCTATGACTTTGGCAAGGTAATTGGAGTGACGCATACCTTTGAAACTGAGGAGCATCCTCATATTTGGGCTAAGCCTTAGCAGAAGTTGAAAGTTAAGGAGGCACAGGTTACCCAGGAATCGAATTAATTATTAAGAGCTAGATTATTGAAACCTTCTGATAAAACCTGGGCCTCTCCATTAGAATTAGTAAAGAAGAAATATGGCTCTCACCAGGTGGTTATAGGTTATCATAGGCTGAATGCAATCACTTGTTAGGACAGCTATCCTTTACCAAGAATCGATGATTTCTTCCATCTCTATGCTGGCTCCATCTATTTTTTCTGTGATGGATTTAGCCGGTGGTTATAGGCAGATTGAGTTGGCCCCCAAAGATCGGGCCAGGTGTGCTTTGATTTCTAGTGAGGACTTGTATGAACTGATATATATGTGACAAGGTTGAGCAATGCTCCATCCGCTTTTCAGAGGGCCAAGGATGGAATGTCCAAGACATAAAGCTGACCTGCCTTTTTAGTGTATTTAGATGACGTTACAATGTTTTCAAAAAATTTTACTGAGCACTCAGACCACTCAAAAGAAGTTTTTTAGACAAATTCAGAACTCTTTGTTATAGCTCAAACCTTCCAAATGCTCCTTCTTTCAGATTGAATTGGAGTTTTTAGGGCACAAATTTTGGATAAGGAAAAAGGTTTAACTTCTAAAAGTCAAGATTAAGTTAATTAGCCAAATGTCTCACCCAGCCTCCTTGCGTGGCATAAAAATCCTTTTAGGGACGTTCAGGTATTATCACCAATTTATACCTAAGTTTTCTTATTTTGCTGAGTCTTTATTCTATCCGTTACAATAAGGGGTACCATTTGAGTGGGGATCTTCTCAGGAGCAATCCTTTAATTCACTTCTAACTGCTCTAACCAAGCGCCTGTTTTAACCTATCCTTTCTTTGATAAGCCTTTTATTTTGCTCACTGATGCTATTAATGTTGCCATTGTGGATCCTGTTTCAATTTGAAAAAGATAAAATTGACCATATAATGACCTACTACAGCAAGACCCTATCCAAGGCCAAGCAAAATTATAGTGTGACCAAACAGGAATGCTTCGCTGCAATTATGGAAGTAACATTTCAGCTTCTCTTCAAAAGTAACCACTTATCTGTTGTTACTGACTATTACTCTCTAAGATAGTTACAAAATATGAAGGATCCAGATGGGAGGTTGGCTTGATGAGCCCTTCAATTACAAAATTATGATTCTTTGATTGTTCATCTCTTGGGTACCAAGCATCAAATTGCTGATGGCTTGTCTCAGTTTCCTGTGTTAATTTCGGTTTCACAGAAGGAGGAACAACATGACCTTATTAACCAACCTGAGATGTGGACTAAAAGTATCTGAAGCATATTGAGCCTACCTTAAGGAAATTATCCTGGACAATATGATCCAGGAGGGATCGTTGTATAAGGTAAACTCTAAATGGGTGTCCTTTTTACATCCCAACTCACGGTTTAGTGCTATTATGTAAAGGCATATCCATGTGGGTTACAGTGGCTTAAAGAAGACTCATGAGTTGTTGAAATCCAGATATATTTGGAATAATATGACCGCTTCTATCAAAGAGGCTCTTGATGAATGTCTCACCTGTAAAATACAGATATCTTCTAATCCCATTTTATCAACATTAGTTAATTCCACCGACTAGGGCCTTTGAAGTGCTGAGTGTTGATGTTGTTGGGCCTTTGCCTTGAAGGTTTCATGGACACCAGTACATTATTATGGCTGATGACCATTTAACTAAATGGGTGAGGCCATCTCCATTGCCACTCCCTCTGCTAAGGCTAGTGCGTTGTTCCTTAACTAGCAAATCATCACTCAGCATGGTTGTCCCAAGGTCCTTATGTTGGCTTATGATATCAATTTTACCTCTAAACTTCTACTGGAACTATCCAACCTATTTAATACTGCGCAACAGGCTGTCATTTCCTATCACCCATCTACTAATGGGGCTATTAAGCGGGTCAATGGGACCTTAGTCTCCATTTGAGAAAAAGGCCTCTTATGATCCATCTCATGGGACCTTTATTTGACTAGTGCTTTTTTTGCTTACCAAATTAGCTACCATCTTATTATTAAGAAGTCACCTTTTAAGTTTATCTATGGACATGATCCCTCTGTTCCCTCAAGTGTTCAGGCGATTTTTGATGAGAGTGTTCCCAAAAATTTTGATTTAGTCATGTGTAATTTGGTTGATTAAATCATTTGACTTTAGGCTCAAGCAATGGAGTCAATTGAAGTAGAGCACAAAGGAGACCTTGAGGAGCAATCAACATAGCCCATTTTACCTAAATATCATCTTGGAGACTATATTATGTACTATCATTCTTGGCCTGATGAGAAAATGGAGAAATTAGAAACTAACTGGTCTAAACTTTATTAAGTCATTTTCTGGAGAGGTTTCTTGAGTACTCTATTGTCCAAGATGTGACTGGGATCGTAATAAATCATGTTTAACTTAGGATTCTGAAGATTTATCCTCCTCTTCAATTAAAACTTGGTGGGAGTGCTGGATTTCGCCAACTTCTTCTGTCCCTGAATCTATTGCCCTGAATATTCCTCCGCTGGTCGCTGAGGGGGGTGAGTGAATTTGGTCCCATCAAGTCTCCTAAACATGATCATGATTATCCCAATCAAGTAATCTCAGAAGCTTCGATCTCAGAGAGATTGAAAAATTTAGATTAAAGGTGAGCCTCTACAAAATCTATAAATAGTAAGTCTTTTTAATAATATTATTATTTCTTTTTGCATGTTGAGAACTATTATTATATACTTAAAACTTTTTTGGAGAGTACACTAAAATAACTTTGAGAAAAGACCTGCATTTTTTAAGTGGGATTTAAAACTTCAAAACCAGATCATCAATTCAGTTGATAATGGAGAGCAGTTAGTTATGAATACCTCAAGAACTTGACACTGGATGGAGAGGACAATGTAAAAACTGCCACGATCATGGCTTCTCTTAGACAGTTTAAGAAACCTGGTATTAGTTATTGAACACTGGAAACCCTTTTGTCGTGAGTGTAATGAAAGTGGAAGTAATTATTCAGAAGTCGCGCGTTTTGGCAGTACTGGACACTTAAGCCCCAGTCAGTATTATTTCATCTAAGCTCATGAAGAAGCTGTAGTTCATGCATATTATTGATTGCAACATGAAGTACTGCACTGAAGGACCCAGAATTACCTGCACTCTAGGAGCCTATTGAGCACTACCCTTACACTTTGGGCGCATTGTCCTGAAGGCACTAGCAGTGGCTTTAGACAATGAATAATATGACTTCTTGATAGAGACACAGTTTCTTGGAATCTGGAGTGAAGATTAATTTCACATCCATCTTAGAGAGAATGAGCTACCATCTTCTACTGGAATTTAAGGAAGAATATATCAAACCATGGAAACAATGTACATGATTGGTTGAATTGGATCAATCCCTCTACCCCATTCACTAATCCTGACAGAGAATGGTGTGAAGCAGCTATTGTCTACCTCTAGACCAGAGGAAAGGCTCCTACTGAGCACTAGTGAAGTTATAGAAACTCGACCAAGGGATCAATGCAGGATAACCTTATCAATTAGTGTGAAGATCTCGCTTGAAACATATTGGAAATATACAGACCTGATGGTATCTGCAAGCAGGAAACTAGAGTATTACCAGGGTTCTATGGCACCAACTACTCTGGTAATTTGAACATTGTTTAAAAAACATTACTACTCAACCTATCAGAGTCAAAAAAGGACAAGTTGTTGCACTGGGTCAAATGACCAGTGTCCAGGATATTGAATCAATACATGCAGTAGGGATTTTAACAATCTTGGGTTTGATGATGTGACTACTAAACAGTAGAAGGAGCTTGACAAGATTCTGGATGGTTTCAGCAAAATCTTCAGTATGGGGTCCAACTATTATGGTCTATGCAAGGGCGAAGTCCACAAATTGAATACCAGTTCCTCTATACCATTCAAATTTAGACCCTAACACTTGAAAGCAGAAGTCGCAGTTATCACACAAGAGCTGAACTAACTAGCCAAATAAGGTCTAATCAGACTTTCAAAGAGCCCATGGGTGCCATCTTTGTTGCATGTATGTAAAAAGTATGAAATCTATAGAGCAGTTATGGACTATCACTACCTAAACGAGATGACTAAAAAGTGATTATACCTGCTCCCATGCGTCAATGTTGCCTCAAGTACCTGAGCAGCTCAAAGTACTTTTCAATGATGGATTGGGACAGCGGCTACTGGAAGATGGAGCTCTCACTAGAAAATCAGAAGAAATGCGCCCTAATCAGTAGACAGAAGTTGTTTAAACCCCTAAGGATATTACAGGGGCTCTGCAACGCCCCTTCACCTTCCAATGTGCAATGGATCACATTTTTGGTGATCTCAAGTTATTATTTATGATAACAACTTGATGATATCATTATATTTAGCTGGACGTTTCATAAGCATCTGAAGCACCTATGAGAGGTCTTTACGCAGCTGCGCGCATCTACCTATAGTTGAAATAAAGCAAGTGCACTTTCTTAAAAGACAGTTAGAATTCCTTGGGCATGTGATCAGCCCTAATTTAATAAATCCTCAATAAAGTAAGGTGAACGCCATCCGGCTTTGATATCACCAATGAGAATGAGGGATATTCAAGTGTTCCTCAGAATGGTGAGATACTACTGGCAGTTCATCCCCCATTTCATGGACTGGCGGCGCCACTTACCTAACTGCTCACTAAGGAAACAATGCTTGAGTGGGGCCTGGAACAGTAGCAACTTTTCACGGAGTAAAGGCACAATTGGTAGAGGAGCCAAACATGGCCTATCCTGACCTCAACAAAACATTCTACCATTATACTGACGCCAGTGACATAGGCCTTGGCGCAATTTTGGTACAATTGGACAAAGATGGGGTGAATCACCCGATTGAATACTACTCAAAAGTGCTCAGCAAAACAGAGTAACTACATGATTATCAAGCGTGAGAGTTTGGCAACCAATATCAGGCCGTCAGGCTAGTTTGCTAGCCTCTGAGGGAGGTGATAAGATTAGAAGAACACTTCAGACTTTATTTGTATGGGGTACATTAAAGTAATAACAGATCACACGTCACTCCACTGATTGTGGAACATGAAGGATCCTTATTGACGCCTTTCCCACTGGGCTGAATCCTCCAAGGCAATGATTTTGATATCATACATTAATCAAGAGATAAACACCTAAATGCGGATGGCTAGTCGTGATTACCAGTGTTCCACTTGCAAGCACCAGAGAGCAATTGCTTTATGACTTATTGGGCTACCAGAGGAAGCTTGGCAGAGCGATACTAAGGAAGTTAAGAGTGTCCTTAGGAGATGTTACAAAGACACCTGGCTTAATTAAAATCTACAATAGAAGATTCAGAACAAGTAGTATTCCTATATTTGGACTAGCGACCACATGGAGTTGGTGATGGAAGCTCATAAGCACGTGGGACATGGAATATTAGGAAGACGCTGGCATACCTGAAAGAGAGGTTCTACTCTGAAAGCATGTCAGACGAAGTGCACTAAGCTTTGGAGTTGTGTATACCTTATGCAAGTTTCAGCCATCTTGTGAAACAATTTTAAGATTATGCTGATCCCCCCTACAGCACCCTTCAGCAATGTCTCAATTGACGTCGGTGGACTTTTACCAACTGCCTCCAGCGAGTCAAAGTTTTCTTAGTAGCGATTGACCACTTTACTAAGTGGTTTGAGGCCTCCACAGGCAAGTCATATACTGAGAATTCCACCGCTTATTCTTATATTGTGAAATCTGTAATTTGCTGCAATTCCTGACTCCATTAGTGTGCCAGGCAAAAACAGTATAAATACAGATGGCCCTTACTATTTCATTATCATTGATGACCTTTTCCTACAGATCCGCATGCAAATCCCCAATCCAGCTGACCACCAACCTCTCCTCTTAAAACTTAACCAATAATTATGGATCAAAGATCCTCTCCTGGGACTTGCCCACCAATTATGGTTCATCAGTCTTCTTTGACTCCATCAGGGTTTCTCTCCTTCAGTCCCTTATTGTGTCCTCCAACTGGGCAAGTCCTTGTGGGGCTTCCATGTAGATTCAGGTTTGAGTTGATAGCAATGACCACTCCAGGTGCATAAACCCAGCATCTAAACTCGTGGATCTTTACTCCCACCTCTATCAGCTAAGCTAATTTTTGTCCACTGAAATCTTAATAAAGATAGGCAAACGATAGAATAATTTATTAAGAGGGAGATTTAACTATATATATATGCGTTTTTGTGGCAAATACTCTTCCCGCCTGTCAACATCATCAGCTTTTATTGCTGTTTCTCAATTTTCACCACTCCCACTGGAGATTCCAATTATAAGCTCTCTTACTGGCAATTATCCCTGCATACTTTGTCATCATTGAAGCCAAATATTACAGCAATTTATTTTCAGTATCAATTGCTAATTTAATATTATATAAAAATCTTGTCATAAATAATCATATATTACTTAAAAACCATCACTGGTAATTCATAACTTCAGTCGGCAAAATGTCCCTTTCTCACTTGAAACTTTCATCTACTGGCACCATAGCCAGTAACTTAATCATCCTTAGCATAAGTCGCCAGCTAATCTCAAAATAAATATGTGATTGCTTCAAAATTGGTCTCAGTCAACAGTGATCCCAAAAACTCAATGTCAACTCTCAATTTGGCGTAAATTTGAATTCATGATAAATATGAATATCACCATACTCATCCTCAGTCGCCAGTTTTAAAATTTGACCAGTCCACTATTGGGGATTGTTCATAATACCTATTGATGTCAAATTTGAAATCCGCCATCCTAAAAATGATTATAAGCACTTCAACATCCTCATCTCAGTTGTGATATTAAAATGCAACAACTTTATATTGGGATAGTTCCCGCCACTTTCAAGATCTAGCAGAATAAAACTGCTCACCTCAACCAAATAGGTAGCACAAATTTGTAATTTATCATTAAAAAATAAGAACTATCAAATTAGTCAGCACCCATCTTCAACTAATATAAACACTAATTTATAATTAAATAAGGAAGATATCTGGGTGAAATCCTAGGATGTCCCTTTTTTTAGTACTAGATGGTATCCTAGGATATCCCTTGATTTAACCAGATGATGAACTCAAGTGCGCTTTTTTACCCTTTTTGGTGAGCCAACTCAACATTGACGTGATGGCTGGGAGGTTCTTGACAATACCCCTAAATTCAAGAGGCGTTAAAACCAAATGTTGAGGCTGAGTTTATGTTGGCGGAATCCTTCCAAAAATTGAATTAGTGACTTTCACCACCTCCTAACAACACCTCCAACTACTTGAGCAACACACTAACAGAGCCTCCTGTAGTGAATACCACTGTTGCAAAATTTTGCAATTCTCTGAAATTTGGGACTCCATTAGTTTGTCAGGCCAAACAGTATGAAGACTGCTGGATCTTACTGTTTCACCATCATTGATGACGTTTCCCTACAGGTCTGAAGGCAAATCCCCCATTCAGATGAACACCAACCTCTCCTCTTAAAACTTAACCAATAATTATGGATCAAAGATCCTCTCCTGGGACTTGCCCACCAATTATGGTTCATCAGTCTTCTTTGACTCCATCAGGGTTTCTCTCCTTCAGTCCCTTATTGTGTCCTCCAACTGGGCAAGTCCTTGTGGGGATTCCCGTAGATTCAGGTTTGAGTTGATAGCAATGACCACTCCAGGTGCATAAACCCAGCATCTAAACTCGTGGATCTTCGATCCCACCTCTATCAGCTAAGCTAATTTTTGCCCTTTAGTTCTTAATAAAGATAGGCAAACGATAGAATAATTTATTAAGAAGGAGATTCAACTATTTATAGGCGTTTTCGTGGCAATCCTCTTCCCACCTGTTAACATCATCAGCGTTTATTGCTGTTTCTAAATTTTCATCACTCTCACTGGAGATTCCAATCATCAGCTCTCTGACTGGCAATTATCCCTGCATAATTTGTCATCATTAACGCCAAATATTACGTATATTCATATTTCAGTATCAATTGCTAATTCAATCTTATATAGATTCTTGTCATAAATATTCAAATATTATCTAACATCAGTCACCAGTAATTCATAACTTTAGTCAGCAGAATGTCCTTTCTCACTTGACTCTTTTATCCATTGGCACCAAAGCAAAAACTTAAACATCCTTGAAATAAGTCGCCAGCTACTCTCAAAATAGATTACTTGGATTATCCTTGGCTTTAGTCACCAGTAATTCAAAATTTGACGTTAACTCTAAATTCATCATGAATACTAATTTATAATAATAAAGATGATTATTGAATCCTCAGACTCAGTCACTGTTGTCAAAATTGACCAAAACACTATTAGAGATCATTCCTAATACCTCTTGACGTTAAATTAGCAATCCACTGTCCTAAATAATGATTAAAGGAATTTTGCATCCTCAGCCATGGTTGCCAGTATAGAAATGCACATTTTACTATCAGGGGTCATCCCCAACACTTTCCAGTTCTGGCATATCTAAACGTATTAAAGTAACCAAGTGAAATCACAAGTTGATAATTTGTTATTAAATAATGTAATTGAAACTAATTATATGAGTCAACGCCATACATCAACTAGTATAAACAATAATTCTGTAGTTAAGTGATTATTTATATGTAAAAGTCCCAACACTGTACAATTTCGTCATCATGAGGCACAGTTGCTTAAAAATTATACTTTCAGACAATGGAAAGAACTTCATCTTGGACATAATAAAATTGATGAATCTGTAGGAGTGAAGCATCAGTTCATTACTTTCTATAATACCTCCTCAAAAGGAAGTGTCAAATTGGGACCATCTAGTACTAAAAAAAAGGAAGTGTCAATCTAATATACAAAGCCTTGGGAGGGATTTTAAAGAAGATGACCCTCAATTATAGGTCAAAAGGGGATAAGTTGCTGCCCTCAGCATTGTTGTATTACCAGTTGAGCCACCACCAAGTGATTGGGATGTCCCCTTTCAAAGCCCTGTATGGTTGAGAGGAAGCTCTGCCAACACTTCTGGTATCAATCATCTCAGCGGACTTAAAGAAGCTGCCACCTGGAAACTTTTAACAGGAGTTAGCTGAAGAAATTATAAGTATTCACTTAGAAGCTTCAACCAATATTTAGGGGACTATCCTTCAAAGTCAACGAGAGTCAGAGATGATCTAGGCTACCAGAGTTTAGCCTAGGAGACAAGTTTTTTATTACTTGTGGGGAACACAGCATGAGAGTTTACAGGCCATTTGAACTGGTCCTGCTACTCTTTAATGAAAAGAGTAACCCGAATACCCCATCCAGGATGATGATACTAACATTGTATTTAATAAAGTATATGTCTGGCAACTTAGATGATTCCCCAGGTCTCATCTTTGAAGGGGAAGTGTCACAGATGAGACCAAAAACAGTTCAGCAGATTAAACTCTTGAACAGTGGAATGATTAGAGTTCACCCCCAATTGATGGAGGTACAGGCAACCAACTACCACGTATGGGGATGAATGAGCTTCTTTTTATAGATTTGGAAAAATTCAAACAACTTTCACCAACGCAAGACTGACTTAATTTAAGGTCTTATTACCCTGATGATTCAAAGGATTTTAAAAATGAAGATGATGACGTTGTTAACAATCAGTATTAAAATTGAACCCCTTTTATAACTTTAAAGGCCAAAATCTTTTGCATTCCAACAATGATGCAATATGACTTAACTGAATTTCCCCAATGAGAACGTTTGAGGCTTATAAATGATATTACTAAATCCAGCAGTCAACCAATTAAAGAGTCAATTAAAGCCCTGATGCGAGGCACATTGTAGGAGCGCCATCTCTCAAACCTTAAGTTGAGCAGTATATTACTAGATTAGGTAATAAACTGATATTAGAAGAAGATACAATGGCCCATAACCTATAATCAGGGAAGGATGATAGGGACCTTAGACATAGAGGCTCAGGATAACTGCTGAAAGAAGGATCTCTTTACTGCAAGAACTGGATAAATGGGTGAGGCCATTAATCAGCAGTTAAACGCCATTAAATATGGGATCTTTAATCTACATACTGAAACCAATATTTTCAAACTTATTTCTCAATACTAATTCATTTTCCTTCTTGATAAATCCCTTGAAGTATAAAATACTTCACTTTTTTACATTAATAAAAAACCTTCCCAAAGAGCCTCAGTTTTACCCTATATTTTCTTTCTAGTACTAGTGGTGCCCAACCCAAGAGGGTGGACCTCCACACGTCCTTTTTTTCGTTGTGCCAAACTAAGTGATTATTATATAGAATAAAAAAATCCTAGCTTAGTGCCACGGCAGTATCCTAAGCATCCTATTAGAAGGGGAAAAATGTTAGGGATTTTCTTTTTGGCACCAGCTTCAGGTGGTGAGCTAAGGCAGACAAAAGGGGGACTGGAGCATCAGTGGCTTGGGGGAAAGAGAAATAGTTAGGGGTTCTCTTCATCAATAATTCCAATGTTGTGCATTACCTTGATATATTGGGCAAGTTGGTATTTGGAAAATGTTATAAGTCTAGGTACAAAAGTGAAAAATTTAATACTTTGGTAGGTTTGAGTGTAGTCAAGGTTTTAAAGAGGAAATCTTGCTTTGTCAACTCAAGCACAATCAGATGCAAAGAATAGTTCTTCTATATATCAAATTTTGCATCATCATGTAAATCTATAACGAAGTTAAGTATAAGAAAGCACCGCAAAGTGTCTCAATCGCCATATAAAGGGCTTGGTGGAGGAGGGAGTTAATGGGGGATCTGGCTGCATTGACAGCCTTTTGATAAATTCTTGTGTAAATTGGGAGGCTGTTGTAAGGATGGAAATAGAAAAGGAAAAATCAGGGTATGTATATATTCTGACTAGTCAATGTCAGGTTTAATTCTGTAGACACGTTCAGCATTGTTGATCTATTTGAGGGAAGCAAAAGGATTTACTACTTCCAGTGCTGAGACAGCAACAGGAGTTGGTCGGGTGGTAGATGCTGATTAGCCATGCACAGTGGACCAAGGCAATTCCGCCAGTGCATGAGCAGCTATCTGCTCAGGAATGGGTCAGGCGGTCAAATCTTGATTTGGTGAAGTAGTGGGAGCAGCGCACATGGCGTCCAAGGGTAGGGGAGGGAGGACTGATCCCCAAGCAAAAAAATGTAAAGTCAAAGTAGGGCGTATCCCAAGGGAGGAGCGGAGGAAGTAGTTATGGCGGAAAACTCTAAGCACTTGTACTTTGGTTGTACAAGAGCAAAGCACAAGGGGCAAATGGAATAGCCATTTTGATCCATGTCCAGAAGGGATGATCAGGGGTAGATCTGATTGTGGCGCAGGGTGTATTGCAAGGTGGATGTCACAGAAGAAGTGGTGAAGCATTGCAAATGTACAAGTACCACTGAAAAATAGTGCCACTTAGAACCTCAATCTGCAGCTTGGGGTCAGCGCCATAGACAGCCAAGTCCTCCATGAGCTCATGGCAGATGTGCTCAGGTGAGAGTGGGAAGGCAACTCTAGAAAACTGGACCACCAGTGTAGCCTCATCTGGCAAGCGAGTTCAGATGGTGGAATGGAGTTACTTTTATAGACTAAAGGCCGCTGTGCTGCCGCTATGGCGTAGGATTTATCATTTGAAGCCCAGATCAAAATACCCCTTAAAAGGGATGTGAAATAATTAAATCTTTAGGTTTTTAAACTGACTTGGCCATCTTGATGATGGCTGCACTTTTATATGGAAAGAGTTTCTATAATTTACCTAAAGGTCAAAACGCAGGTTACTCCAAGAGAGCATCAAGGGCTTCTGAGCACCACCTGGGAGCGAGTAAGTGGTGAAATAGGCTTGAGGTGAGACGTAGCAACCCAAAATGTTCGTGGAGCTAGCTGGACCAGCTTGTGGGCGGTTTGGGGGAAGCTGATAAATGCCAGGATGTGGCGTAACGCCACCCCATGCGCGGGCAGCAGACGTCAAGCTAGTTGACATAGGCTAGGTTTGGCATGGGTGAAAAGCAGTCGAGATAGAAAAAGTTTAATTTTAAATTTGATCAACTAAGTGATTATACCAAAAAAGTGACATCCTTTCATTTCACTTACTGTGGTTTAAGTGAACTAATGCTAGTATCCAGTTCAGTAATAGCTATTGGACAGAATAGAGTAGCAAGTCTGAGATCTGCTCTGTTTGAAAATGGAAACTCTATATCATGGAAATCTTAAAGCTGAGCTGCTAAGGGAGATGTTGGATTAGCTTCCGTTGAGTCCTAAGGACCAACATATAATGTACTTTATCTAAGAGCGTCAAACAGAGATTTTCCATGGGTGTTAACAGTTTATAAAAGAGATTAATGCTTCAAAGAGTAGCATCAGAAGAAAATTTCTTCTACAAAGGATGATTGTAATCTATGAAAATGTTTGGTGCCTAATATGAGCGGATTAGATCTATGACCAGCAAGTCAGCCTCACATGTTAAGTGAGCTGAGGTCAGCGAGATAAGTGTTGTGAACAAAAGAAAGCTAATATAAGCCTTCTAAAAGAAGGCAATAACCCAAATGGTGTCTGAAACCTTTCTCTTATAACTATCTAATCCGATACCCTCTAAGCCTAATTAGCTATATGTTGTAATTGCTAGGCTTTTGTGTAACAGAATCCCCAAGTACACCTTCAAAGACGATAATAGAATAATGGTGATTTCTCTATTGCTGTACATTTTATCTTAATTTCCCCTCATTTACTTAAACTTGCATCCCAAATAGTAAATCTCTTTTATTAAAATGTTCTTAAATAATTTCAAAATTCTACTTTGAACTTAAGTTTCAGAATTTCCATTTCACTCATATTCTTTTCTGACTTCACAATTGTTTCACGCAATTAGCACTGGACCTCTGATCGTAAGGTGCATCTCAATTGGTAAAATCTTAAGACTATAAATATTTAGTTTAATGGCAGCCAAACATGGAAAGCTCTATCATCTCTCTCACCCCAATTTTTGTGCCAATTATGCAAATCCAACCCTTTCCTTCCAAGCACAAACTGCAGAATAATGCAATCCAAGAACTTGTTTCAGTACCCAAGAAAAGCACTGTATATCCCTAAACCTATCCTTTTTATATAGGCTTTTACCCTCATAAATGAAAGTTTTTTCTATTTTTGCTTTATCACTTTCTGTGTATTTTTAAATGTAATATCTACCTTTCAGTTTCTACTAGAGTTTGCCATTTTTGTAAAAAGCATTTGTGCATCATGACGCGCTTCTTGACCATTTCCATTTGCTACTGATGTAACTTGCCCATTTTCAGCTAGAGGGATTAGGGACCATCTTAATAGTTCCTTAGTCACTTGAGAGGATACGTGGAGACTGCAAGTTAATGGCCAAAAATTAGCCTGACTGGTCTTTACATTACTACAATGCAAAATTTCCTCATTATCATTCTGCACTAAAGCCATTTGACACCCCATACCAAAGTGACATCAGCTTACATAGACAGTGGTGCCTCACCCATTTGCTTCTCACTCCATAAGGGCGCCATAAAATCTGCCAAATTATTGGGTAATGCGTTTTCCTACCACTTATCCAACTAAATTCCCCGCCACTTTAAATGTGAAAATTTATGCCTCACACAAAAGTGACCATGTCAGTCTGCACTGGCACAGCAGCAGCAAAATTTAACCCAATTTCAAAAGTGATACAATATAGTCTCACCGCCTTTACCTCCCTAATTAATGTGTTCATACAAGAAGAACACATCCTAACTAGATTTTTAGATAGTTTGTTTATTAACATGCTTATACAGAAAACACGCCATACAATGAACTTGAACCCCTCTGTGTTGTAAGGATATTCATGAACATCACATTACCTTAATTTAGGATAATTGCAAAATCAGGGGTGCACATAAGTGGCACCCAAATTGATAATAAAATTCAGGTTCTTTTATACTTTTCAAGGGATATGCTGGACTTAGGCTATTTGATCTGAGTTTTAAGCTAATCTAAAGCCATTAGATACGTTGAATTAATGATCAAAACTCTAACTTAAAGTAATGGAAGGTTTGTCCATTAATTTGAGTTTCTAAATCAATGGAGTTTTGCTTGGATGGAGAAATTTCCAAATTACATAAACAAACAAAACATTTAAAGAAAATGAATTTGATGACACCCATAAAACTTAAACAAGTCTCCCATTGAGCATAAGGAGATAAAATTCTATAAACCGGTCTTTATAAAATGTCATGATTGCCAAACCTATTATATATTAAAATCATAGCTTACATTGGAAATAGTTATATAGAATTAAACAACCTTATCCGAGTATTTCCTTGGTTTAATGCAAAATTGGGGTTACTGACTTCTCCAATTGTGTGTCCTTATGAAGCTCTAGCTTAAAATAAAAATAAATTCTTCAGCTGTACCTATAATTTAAGTTTATCAGATATACTAAGGATAAATCCTTACTACTTGTAAAAATTACTGAATACAGTCTTTTGGTGGCTTCTCTTTGCCCTCTCATGGGGATTAAGGAGCAATTTTTGAGTTATGCATAGCTTTAACCCATATTCAAGGATTGTTCATCCACATAATAATGGTATGTAAAAAACAGATTCCTTTCTAGGATAATTTTCCTCTTATAGACAATCACTTGGTTAATTCTAATAACTTTTTTGTCAATTACTGGAGAGAACCCATCCGTTAACCAGCTAACCATATATATGCCCTCACTTCTCTGCTTTCTGCCATGATTCACATGTTTTGTAAAATTGCAGCCGCCAAGGAGGCTCTTGAACCCCCTTCCCATATGCCATGGTTAGAAAGGTATTTCACTAATCCCAACCTGATAGGAATTGATTTTTCTATTTTCAATTCCCCTCCCTTAATCCTCATTTACGTCATTTCTGGTTGTGTACTCTAAAGATTTAAAACTTACCCTGAATTATAATGATAAAAAACCAATAGTTACTTATTTTAAAAAAAGTGGTGAAATTAGATTTTATGGGTTTTGAAATGGTACCTCAGAGTCTTTTACATATAAATTATGCTTTGTGTATTTATGCCATATATCCAGAATTTACTATAGTTAAATCAGGTAAAGGGTATTATGCTCTTGTGGTAGAGCATGGGCTCAACAACTATTGCTCCATGGTTTAATACCAGTATATAAATTTGAGTAGAGTACAAATAATTGTATTAGTAATTTGCACCACTACCCTAAACTTGATAGCAAATTACAGAAATCTATAGAGTTTTTATTATATAACAATCCTACATCTGGAGGCCTACTAGAGTTCATTTCATCCTATCTGAGTTTACTTCCCCTTTTGACCCCTTAGACAGTAAAGTATCATCAGGTTGGTCCTTTTAAAAAAATTACTCTAATAGGTAGGTTGGTTAGACTAGTGGTAAACTTAAACTTTTGTACGCTTCTGTAACCACAAGATAAGGTGGAATGCTTTTCATGGCATCATCTAATAAAACTAAGACTGCTTGCAAGTCTACATGTGTAGACACCCAAAAATAAAAGTCAGAATACCAGAGGTATAATAGTATGCAGTCATTTGTGTTTATTTGTGTGAAAAGAACTAAAGCTTAAGATTCACCAATAAAGGTACATTTTTCTACAAGGGAGCCATGTTTAGTAGCAGTCACTGAAAAAGATTAAATAGAAGCAGTCATTTCAGGTACAGACTGCATTATGTGGAAAACTAAAAACAAGTGTCGCAAATTTTGCAATCTGCTAAATTATGTCTCTATTAGTATACCAGGCCTATAGTATGAGGATTGTTGACCCTTGCTGTTTTTACCTTCATATGCAACCTTTCACTACAAGTCTTCAGTGCAACTCCACAACCCAGAAGACCAACAACTTCACCTTGGGCCAATCAACCCTACTTGAGAGACACACAGAGAGCCTCCATCCCCTTTACCAGGCGACCTAATTTCTGGCTACCAGCACCCTCATGGTCAATCCCTGTCAGTCCCTTATTGTAGTTGCTGGTTGAACAAGTTCACGAATGGCTTCCAGATAGCTCCGGTATGGGAGTTGGTAGCACTAACTACTCCTAGGTGCATCCACTCAGCACCTACTCTTGGGGATTTACAGTCATACCCCATAACACCAAGGTTTTAATCACCTTGATATAGTAAAGAATAGGCGAAAGAGAGATCTTTACTAAGAGGGGATTCAAACTAATTATACTCAGGCTTTTACCTGGAAATCTGCTGCCCGCCATCAATCATTGTCACTTTCCACTAGAATCCCAACTTATCATTCTTAATCACTCTGCTGGCAACTGTGTCCCTCTTAATATTTACAATCAAAAGCCATATTTTTATTCAATTCATCATTGGCATTGATTGCCAGTAAGTTGTAAATAGCTTATTAATCTAAATTCATTGAATATCCTTGGCCTATGTCTCTGGTCATTCTTAACCATAAGTTGGATAAATGGCAGCCATTAGTTAGTATATTGGAAACTTTGGCATCTCGGCTGACAATCTAATATCCTCAGCATTGGTCGCGGGTCATCCTAACTCTTTTAATATGATTATCCGTGGCATTAATCACCAGTAATCTAAAATACTCATGCACCTAATGGCAATCCACCCATAAACCTTAATACATAAAGTTTTTAATTATCAAAGGCATAAGTCACCAGTAAAACCTAATAAAATATTTACTTAAATTAGTTTATTAACCTAAGCTTCAATAGCTGGTAATTGAGATAGTAATGATTGGTATCAGGGTTGGCCTTAATTTCCAGATCTGGAGATACTTCAAGAAATCTCATTCTAATCAAATGGGGAGCACAAATTGACAACTTATTATTATTATTATCAATGAAATGAGGTGATTAATTAGTATCCAATGCCCAACTAATTAAGGCCTTAATTTCAGAAACTATGGGAGGAATCCATCTGGTTCATTTTCTGATATATCAACCCTCTTAACGAGATGGTATTCCTCCAGAGTGACTCCTTCATCCTTTGTGGGCCAAAAAATTATCAGCGCGATGGAAAGAGAGGTTTGGGAATTACCTCCCCACCTCCAAGAGGCGCCAGAAACTAAATAAGTGGGTCGAGCTCCACTAGGTGGCATCCTCCCCCAAAAACCAGTGGCTTGCGCCACCTCCTTACTATACCTCCAGTTATTTGAGTGGCACACCAACAGAGCCCCTGTAGTGAGAACCAATGCACAAATTTTAAAAACACTACATTAGGGATCCATTAATGTGTGTCAGATTCTGGTAGGTGACTCAAAAATAAACCCTTCAACAACCATCAGATCAGGCTAATTATCCTCCCAATGATCGAGTTAATACCCTAATTCTCACCTCAAAGTCTATTGCAACTACACAGCTTGGGTTGGATATCTCAACTTCAATTTAATCAAATAATTATGAAAAAGCTCAGGCCAAATACGCTTGAACATTATGGCCAATTATCTCTGCATCAAATCTTGGCAATTGGTCAAAATTTCAGGAACAATATCAAAAAACTAGTATACAAAATTGTTTGGGAAAGACCCAAAGTTAACATTAAAAACCCATGGACGAAAAGACAAACAAAAAACGTAATCAATTCTCCGCCCTAGGGCAAAACTCATATGTTGATCCGCTTAATTGGCATGATAGCACTTGCACATGGACCGCTTGAAAGGGAGTATCTAGTGCTATCAAGAGAAAGGCCTGCCAATGTCCCGATTAGAGGTACATCATCTACTTTAATTGATATAGAAATTTCACAGAAGATGTATTTTGTCAGCAGTATGACAAAACTCAAATCCAGAAGATCCAAGGGTAAACATGCATGTTTTTATCGCAAATTTTGTCCCTAAAATCCTCCCAATTTTGAGAGTATTTTGCCACCAATAAACCTAGTAATAGGTCTCAGTCATATCAGTTCAAGGGCCAAACTGAGGTGGTAAAATATCTATTAAAATTTTGTGCTCAAATGTGGCCAGGAGATGCCCTAGAGGTATAAATACTGGCACCTGGCCTAATGACTGATTATCAAATAAATACCTTCTAACAAAAGATATTTTATTTCATCTCTTTCCCAGTTTTCTCATTTGAATCTTTTCTTTGGAGAAGTGTCAACAAGCTGGAAATAACAAATCCCCAGCTTGTATCTATCCCTGCCTCGAAAATTGTTTCCAATTACAAAGGAAATAATGAGGCCAAAATCAACCAGGTTAGTTGGGGCTATTTCAATAAGCCTAGGGGAGTTTCCAAACGGTCAGAGTACCGTAAGCCACTGGCAAAACCAAGGATTTATTGGCCAAACATCTTCCCAATTTAGTGTGCAGGATTTCAATTATTGAGTGAGCTATCATTGAAAATTCAAAGATGGTGCTCACTTAAAACCGGCGACACTCTGTTATGGATTCTTATAACCAATTCCTTGCAGATTTGGCCAGATGAGAAAGCGCCAATAAGATGGAAACTAGCGATAATTAAATATCAGATTATTATAATATCAGCCGTTAAGGCTCTGAATCCAGACATCGATGAATCCCCCCCTTGGGTTGGGACCATCTAGTACTAAAAAAAGGCTCTAGATCCAGTACCTCTACTCCCCGGATCTTATCACAGTGGGGGATCTCATGCAGATACAACCAGCCATATTGATCTTACATCTGCAAGCGTAAAAGCTATGCTGGAAACCCTATATTATTGTTTTAGGATTGGTACTTCACAAATTGAACCCTTCTTTGGCCTGTTCTACTACCTTAAGGATCAGGCGCTCAATATGGAGATATATAGGAAGTACTATGACGAAGCCATGTCATTTCTTGCCAAGCATCTCACAGACAGTCAAGCAACTAGCGAATTTCCTGATTAACTTTGTTCAGCCCTAAATTAAGCATACCCAGCGAATCATTACTAGACAAAATCTGGAAATCATGGAAATCTACCATGTGAAAGGGGAGGAACAATCTTCCCAAAATGCTCTACTGGAAAAACTAAATTCCAGTTTTGCTGAAGTCTGAAAAGAAATTGTGAGTAATACAGGACTTTTCAATGTTTCTCATGGAAGATTAAACACCCTTGAGGAGCTTCTAAATGAAGGAGTCCCAAAGATAGCCGCAGAAGTTTCCGCTCACCATGGGCTATCACACAAATGTGTACAAAACATGAATAGCTGCTGTCAAGAACTGAGAAAACCCATTCTGATTACCTAATGTCTCAATCAGAACGACTTACCATACACACCACTTTGGGCTAAAAAATCACCTGGAGATAAACGCAAAGCATGATGACTTTATGAATTGTGTTCAGGCTGAGCTGGATATTTGACAAAAACTTTGAAGACCTTACAGCAAAACCAGCCATCCTGAATAGGGATGAAGAAGATGCTCAGATCAAAGGGGTTTTTCTTAAATATTGGACTGAGGTGTCAAGATTGCAGGCCAGAAATACTGAAATTACTCAGTAGATTTATGAACTCAGGATGCAATTATAAACTGAAAATTCCTGAGGAGACAGTATGGCCAAAGATATTAAAAGCAAAACGACCAATAAGCTTTATTCAAAGAGGGATATGACATTTTGAAAAGAATTTAGATCACTTAAAAAGCAAGGCTGCCAGTGCTTACCCAGCTTTGACAAAATAGAAATAGGAAAAATCTCTGCTTATTCAGCCAAAGAAACATCCTGGAAAATTAACTAGGACAAATTTAAGCGTCAGAATCCAGTAGTTCAGAGCAATTTCATGAAATTGAATCATTGGTAAATTGACACCAATGCAGTAACTGATATTTTAAGCATCCGTTCTATGCCTAAAGTCCTGGCATAAATCCCAACTCTTCACACTCCCCAATGGGAAAGAGGGCTGATTATGAGCAATGATGCACTAAGACGTTCAAGAAGAAGATAACCCCTATGCCTGAAACAGGTCGAGATGACTTCAAACCTTTGAATTTACAAAAGTTAATAAGGATGGAACTATTCACTCTTTACTCAAGCTATTTGAAAAAGCAATGAGTGGAGCATCAGACCATGCAAAATGATCAGCACTGATTAACGCACTCAACGCCCATAGCTATGACCTCGTTATGCCCTATTTGGGTGATGATTGGTCCTATATGTATGCCAAAATTGCAGTGACAAAACAGTTTAAGGGCCCGAGAAACTAGAAGTCGAAGTGAGAGCTTCTTAATATTGAATTCAAGCAGGATGAGACTATTAAGGACTTTTCAGATAGATTTTTGTATGAGGCACAAGTTCTGTGTGGGTGAAATGCAATAGATAAGTTCAACACTAAGATTGCAATGGAGCATGCAGTTATGCCCTTCCATGAAAAGCACAGTGTCATAATACCTACATTTAATGGAAGCTTGGAAATCCAAGAGCTTACCAATTACTTGAGAAGCCGTTCACATAATTTCAATACCCCTAATAGGGCCAAAGATCAGCAAAAATCCCAATTTTTGGGCCCAAAAAGCAATGCTATGTCCAACCAGGGAAAAAAAAATCCAAATTACAAACCAAAAATTCGAGCAAAAGAAGCAAAAAGGGCCGATTACATGCCACTTCCATGGCCAAAAGGGGCACTTTTGCTAAAAATGCTACAGACGGTCCATTAAAAAGCCTGGGGTCAACATTGTTCCAGAAATCAACAGAGACAGTGAGGCGAGAAAAGAGCAGGTGGAGTAGAGGCGGAATTCTCTAACTCCACCGATGACCAAACCATTCCACCTGACCCTGGTGAGCTCTTTAGGGCTGAAGATATTGCTGAAGATAACCTCCACCATATTGTGGCTAATGATGTCATGTTGGTCACTACTCAGGCCACAGAAAAAGCAACTAAACCCTTGAAAATCACCAAAGAAGCCTGAGAAGAGATATCAAACCCTTATGCAAAGCATATTATTGATCAGTGTTTAGACCTCAAAACCAGATGTTCAACTGACCTACCTAAGCTTAACAACGTTCACATAGCTATTCCCAAGAAGACCTTAGCAGATAACTTCCTAGATATTTGCTCAGGCCTGAAATCACACCTGGGCTTGGGCAGCAATCACAGCAATCATACAATAAATACCTCTGGAAACTACTCTGAATGTACGTATGTGAGCATAGCAGTAAACAAGGTGCAAGTTTGGGCCATCATCAATAGTGGTGCTCCTATTAATATAGTCAACACAAAGTTAATTGAAAATCTGAAAATTGCGGCTGATGTTGCCCACTGTCAGGAATATGGAACAGCTGGTGTGCATACAATTAAATCGTTGGGCGCATACAGTACCTTACCTCTCAGATTTTGGATCCATTGTAGTAACAGCACCTGCCATAGTGTTTCCAAATATGAACTATGTATCCTAATCAGGACTGATTTCCTAAGGAGATATGGGATTGTTATAAATTATATGGATGATACTCTAATTATTTTTTGCCAGGCTATTCCACTTTAATATAACTGGAATAGGGAAGTTGAGAAAAAGAAGCCCATCCTATCATAAATTTGGCCTATAAAAATGGATTCATTCCAATTGAGTATGTCAAAGCGCAGTCAAAGATAAAAGCACTACCCACACATAATGATGAGTTAAATGGCATTCCACTTCAATCAAATCAGAGCATCACTATACAATCCAGAGATCAAACAAACATCCTGACAGGACTAACAATTAATATCCTGGAAGGACTTTATAGTGAAGTATATCAACTATGGTCTAAATCTTGATTTGAACCAAACATTACACCTGGTATTATCATTCCTAGCCATGGAGAAATACATGTCTTATGTGAAAACCTGCAAAATTGGCCCATCTCCATCAAGCAACATCAAACAATCGCATTTCTACATCTGATCCCTATCTCAGAAAACATTAATTCCATAAGTTTGGAACTTTTGTCAAATTAGGGCTATCCAATAGGGACCTACTCAACATAAATAATGTTGTCCCAATGGCTGATTTAAGCAACCTGACCAACTCTGAGAAAGGCTAAGCTCAGAAGTTTCTCTCTAAATGTTGGGAAATATTTGCACAAGATAATTTCGACTTGAGATGTGCTAAAAGTCACCCACAAAATCAATACTGTAGATCATAAACCAGTTTGATTATGCCCAATTTGGCGCTCAAAATACTCAGAAGAAGCTGTATCTAAGGAATAAAAGAACTCCTCAATACTAGCATGTTGTACCTTCAAATTGTCCATGGGCAGCACCAATTTTAATATTGAAGAAAAAGGATGGAGGCAACCAAGTAAACATTGATTACCAGAATTTAGACATCACAATGAAAGCTTGTACCCTCTGCCACAAATTGAAAATTCCTTGGATAGGCTAGGGGGCACAAAGCTCTTCTCAGCAATGGACCTTATCAGTTAATATTGACAAATAGATCTTCCCAAAGAGGAATGCAAGAAATGTGCAACTATAACCCAAGAGTGCCTAGTTTCAGCTGATAAGCATACCTCAAGGGCTCTGAAATGCCCCAGCTACACTCCAATGGGCAATGGACACAATTCTGGGAGATTTGAAGTTGTCATGTGTACTAGTGTACCTTGATGAAATCAATGTTTTCAGCCGCACTTTTGATGACCACCTGTAACACTTAGAGGAGATTTTCAGAAGGCTAGCTGCTGCAAACTTAAATAATTAAGCCCATAAAATGACAGTTCTTCAAAGATCAACTGGAATACCTCGGATTTGTAATTGACAAAGTGGGTCTTTGGCCCCAACTCTTTAAGCTGGATGTCATTCCAAAATGAAAGGGCCCAAATCCAAGTTCAATATTCAAGTATTCCTAGGCTGATTGGGCACTATTATTATTTTATTGCCAATTTTGCACAACTTGGGGAGCTGCTTTATCTATCTACTTAAAGAAAAGATTTCATTCGACTGGACTTCAGCTTGCCAGGATGCATTTGACCAAATCTGATCAGCATATTGAGCGTGCCTGTTCTTAAATACCCAGACTTTGATTATATATTTATTGTCCAAACTGATGCATCCCTAACAGCAGTGGGTGCCATGTTATTTTAATCTGGAGAAGATGGTGAAGAACATCCAGTTGCCTTCGCTAGTTGGATCTTAAATGTTCATGAAAAGAACTACCCAGTGACAGAACAAAAATGCTTAAAATTCATATATGCTTACAAGAAATTTCAGGTCTATCTTCCTGACACTCATTTCAAAGTTGTTACCAATCATGCTTCCCTAAGATGATCAAACAACTCAAGAAAACCTGAGAGCTGATTAGCTGCTGAGCGTTAAAGCTTCAAACTTGAAACTATACCATTGAGCATCAAACTGGGGCAAAACATCAAAACGCCAATTGATATCCTGACTACCCATCATTGCAACACTTAGTCAGGTCATTGATGAGTTTTTTATGAAAATGATCAATGGAGAGTATCAATATGAGCCCAAATCCATCCAAAAAATATTATTATATCTACGAAAATACAACCATTGAAAATGGGACACTTTACAAGATCAATGAGGGCAAAAAGTATATTTTTCTGAAGACCCTTAGCCCAAACAGACCTAATAATGGCGGCACTTAAGGCCATAGGGCATGGCGGATATAAGAAAATGAAAGAGCATCTGAAGCAATTCTACTATTGGGAGTCAATACATTTTGACATCCAAGAAACGCTAGAATGTTGTGCAGAGTGCCAAGTCAAAAAACCGTAACAAAAAAGCACATCTTACCAGCTTATTCAGCCCAAATTTGCCTGGCACACTATATCCATCGACGTTGTCAACACACTTCCAACAAGAAATATGAAGACCAAGTACATAATCATAGCCATTGACCACTTGACCAAATGGGTAGAGGCCAAGGCCATTTGGGAATCTGTAGCAGCAATTACCTCAAGTATGTCTTGAAAACATCATCCACAAACATGGATGTCCCCAGGTTATTTTGAACAATAATGGAACCAATTTTAATACCAATGTCCTTGCTAAGCTCAACCAATAAATGGGAGTATGATGTGTGCTTTCTGATCCCTATCATCCCAAAACCAATGGGACTGTTGATCACGCAAATGGGACGTTGTTAAACATTGTAGATAAAATTAACATTGGTTAAACCATCTGAATGGAGTACATATCTAAGTTTGGCAGTATTTGCCTACAATATCTCCTACTATTCATCAATCAGGATGTCTCCGTTTCAAGTATTATATGGAAGACACCAGGCCCTACCAACGCTGCTATATTTGGCCCTAGAGGAACCTGGAAAAAACACTTATATTCAGTACGTCAAGAAGCTTGCAGATGCTTTAATCAAATATAAGCTCAAGCCTTCAACAACAATTTTTCCAAGAAAAAGGGCCAACGTCAAAAGTATTTAGAGAATCACTACACTTTGGTGGAATTTGAAGTTAACGACGAAGTTCTATTTTGCAACACTCATGGATTGGGCCAATTGCAAAAGTTAGATTGCATCTGGGTTGGGCCATTCAAAGTGATTGAGAAGACATCTAAGTTTATATACACTATCAAGGATATTATGATTAGCAAATACAACTGAGTCCATAAAAATTCCTAAGAAGGTTCAATAAGCGGTCAAATTAAGAAAAGGAAAGAAAAAAAGAAAAAACATATATATTTTTATATATAATAGTATACCTAATTAATACTTTAGTTTGCACTTGAGGGTGGGGAGAGGATCTAACTTCTGACTCAATGGGCATTTGGGCCAAAATCAACAATAAGAGAATCTAACTTTATATTTGTTGGGCGTTCAAGTCAAAGATAATAGATGCTGATGATCAACGAAGGCTAATTGGGAATCTTAGGGATTATGTTTGAGTCAAGTGGGAAAAATTTCAGATTCTGGTGGTTGACTCAAAAATAAACCCTTCAACAACCATCATATCAGGCTAATTATCCTCCCAATAATCGAGTTAATACCCTAATACTCACCTCAAAGTATATTGCAACTACACGGCTTGGGCTAAATATCTTAACTTCAATAATTAAGCAATTATCAAAAAGCATGGGTTTGAATTTAATCGCACATTATGGCTGATTATTTGCATCAAATCTCAGCAATTGGTCCCAATTATCAGGAACAATATCAACAACTAGTATACAAAATTTTTCAGGACTGACCTATAGTTACCTTTTAAAAGTCTCATGGACAATTAAATGAACAATAACATAATCAATTTCCCACCCTAGGGCAGAATTTATATGTTAATACATGTAATCTTTATGATAGCACTTTCACATGGACAACCAAAAGGGAGTATCTAGTTCTATCAAGAGAAAGGCCTTCCAATGTCCTGATTAGAGGTACATCATCTACTTTGATTGATGCAGAAATTTCACAAAAGATGCATTTTGTCAGCAGTATGACGAAACTCAATCCATATCAAAGGATAATCTTGCATGTTTTTATTGCAAATTTTGTCCCTAAAATCCTCCCAATTTTGAGAGTATTTTGCCACCAATAAACCTAGGAATAAGTCTCAGTCATATCAGCTACAGGTCAAAACTGAGGTGGTAAATATCTGCTGCAATTCTGTGCTTGTATGTGGCCAGGAGATGCCCTAGAGGTATAAATACTGGCACCTGGCCTATTAACTGATTATCAAATTTATACCTTCTAATAAAAGATCTTTTATTTCATTTCTTTCCTGATTTTCACATCTAAATCTTTTCTTTTAGAAGTGTCAATATGCTGGAAGTAATGAATCTCCAGCTTGTATCTATCCCTGCCTCAGAAGCTGTCCCCTATTATGAAGGAAATATTGAGCCCAAAATCGACCAGAAGAGTTGGGGCTATTTCAATAATCCTAGGGAGTTCTGAATGGTCATAGTACCATAAGCTACTGGCAAAATCAAGGATTTATTGGCTAAACATCTTCCCAATTTAGCATGCAGGTTTATAATTATTAAGAGACTATTTTTTAAACTTCACATTGTGCAAGGCCAATAGTATGAGGACTGTTGATCCTTATTGTTTTGCCTTCGTTGGCAACCTTCACTACTAATCTTCAGTGCAACTCCAAATCCCAGTAGACCAGTGACTTTACCTTGGCTAATTAAACCCTCTTGGTAGGCACACAGCGAGCCTTCAGCTCACTTCCCAGATGGCACAATTTCTGACCACCAGCACCCTCATATCTAATCCCTATCAGTCCTTTGTTGTCTTGGCTAGTTGGGCAATTACACGTGGGGCTTCCCTATAGCTTTAGGTATGGGTTTTGGTAGCATTGACCACTCCTAGGTGCACTCACCCAGAACCTATCCTTGGAGATCTCCAGTTCTACCTCCTATCATTAAGCATTAAAGTCATCTTTACATATTAAAGAGTAGTAGGAAGAGAGATTTCTACTAAGAGTGATTAAAACTATTTATACTCAGGCGTTTCCTGGCAATCCACTGCCCATCTATCAACAATCATTGGACTTTCCGCTGGCATCCCAACCTATCATCAGCAATCTCTGATGGCAACCATTATTTCTTAACATTAAAGATCCGATGCCAGATTTTAATTTGATTTAGGATCACCATTAATCACCAGTTAATTGTATATAAATTATTCATCTAAATTATTATTTATTATCCTCAGCCTAAGTTGTTGGTCATTCTGAACCCTTAGTTGGCAAAATAACAACTAACCATTTGCCTATTGGAAACCTTAGCAACCCAGATGACAATCTGATTACCTCAGCATAAGTTGCTTGTTATTCTGAACCCTTGGTCAGCAAAATGGTAACCATTCATCTGCTTACTAGAAATCTTGGTATCCCAGCTGACAATCTGTTTATATTGGCATAAGTTGCTGGTCAATCATTAGCTCTTTTTATACAATTAACCTTAACATTAGTCGCCAGTAATCTCAAATACTCAGGCATCATATGGCAATACACTAGTAAACCTTAATAAAAGTAAACAGTTGATTGTCCATGGCATAATTTACCAGTAAATCCTAAATAAATTAAAATATATAAATTGGACAAATTATATTTGACTTAGTCACTGGTAATCATAATACTAATTATAATTGCTATCAGGGGGTGGCTCTCATACTTCCAGATATGTTGGATACATAAAAATAGCTTAACCCAACCAAATGTGGAGTATGAATAAGCAACTTTTTTAGTACTAGATGGATGAATAGGCAACTTATTGCAATAATATCATTAAAAATGAGGTAATTAATTGGTCCACTGTTCCCAACAAATTAAGGCCCCAATTTCAGAAACTAAGGGAGTAATCCATATAAAAAAATTTTCTGACAATAGGGGAAGTGAATCTCACAGAGTTTTTTTGAACTTAAAAGTAAGTCCAAGGGAACGTCTCCTTTGCATGGATCAGGTGATTTTTCCTTTTCCAAAATAAGAAGGGTCCAAAGAGGGAGGCTGTACCCCTCATAACCCAGGGCGACCTCACCCATGTGGTAGACAAGCGCTGGGTAACAGCTCTCCCTCTGAAGATTCCTCCCCTAGTTCCCACGCTTGCCTCTGCCAAACTTGTCCACCAAATTGAGGAAATCTGTGCCAAAATTATTGGTAACCACCTTCCCCATGAGGGGGAGGGACTTTATAAAACTAATGGCATTGAAATCTCAGAATTAAAGACAAAATGTCTGAAATTAATGGGAATAAATCCTGACAAGCGGAAAATTAATAGTTGAAAAGGGACAAGTATTAAATTCTTGGCCAGAATCACTGATGACATTGAGCCATCGAGCAGTACAATTGCTGACGCTAAACTTCCCTCAAATTTGTTGGGGATAATCCCCAATGAGCAGATATCACCATCAGGGACTATTGATGATAATTAAAAACCCCTACTTCAAGGATTGGGATTGGTGCCTGTTGTAACTCATTTGGCTAAACGACCGCCCTAGCAACCAGGCTTGGCAGGTTGGCCATCCTAAACCCATTTTCAACTCAATGGGACCGCCCCTATGTAGAGTGGCCCTGGGTGATTCCCATTGCCTGTTGGTCCAGAAGCCATCACATTAACTGACAAAAACGCAGTAAAGCCTCAGTCCAGGTGTTCACAGACAAACCAATAGTGACTCAGCCAGCCACCAAATCCTTTGATGTCAGTTCAAGTTAAAATTATTTACCCTCCTCCCCCAAAAATTCTCCAGGTTAGATCAAATTTGAGAGCTCCAACCCTGCTTTGACCTAATACCAAATCAAACACTATTTAATTAGTTGCATCGCACTGATAAAATTGTTGTTCAATTTTCTTTATTTAATTTTCTAAAAAAATCCTTTACCCAATTTTAGTTTTTATGCTCAAACTAAACTGCCATTTCCGCTTATATTTCAACAACCCACGGGGCTCATGGTCAGTTCACCTGGTGCGTTGCTAGGTGCTTATAAACGATTATGGCTCATGGGCGCTCATTAGTGAAATACCTTTCTGGTTTCATAACCGTCATACCAGCAGCATTGCCACTGGCATTTGGGCTTGGCGTTTGGGTGCTTTGGCATTTAAACTGGCAGGCCAGTCTAAATATATCTTGCTGTTTTCCTGACATTAACAAACTGGGAATGGAGCACCTTATAAAGCAAGTCAAGGTCATTATACCTTTATGAATCCCTTTTTGAATATAAGCCTGAATGGGCCTCATACCAATATTTTTACTCAAGCAGGGAGGGCAGAAGAATGGTTGTGTTCACCACTGCAGCACAGTGTTTTTAGAGACTGAGGAGCATGGCAGCTCAGCAAGTATGATTGATTACAACCAGGTAACATAAATAAAGTATATTTCTAAGAAGATTTCCATTACTGGAAAGCAAATTAACAGATTGACTGACAGCAGAACTTTTTGAGAAAAGCAGTATTAAAAGTCATATGGGTATGGAATAAGATTGGGTGTGCATAATGTTAAAGAATTTTTACATGCCTGATTTTGGCATAATAATACACTAATGCACTTTTTGATATCAATTTAGATCTAACCAGACAGATTGAATCACTATCAAAAATTTTATTTTTTTGCAACCTGATCTCACCTTGCAGGATGGCAATAATTTGTTTAATGAGGTGTTAGGTTACTCTAAAAAGACAGTGAAGGTAGGGGTGATTCAATCTTGAATATACTAGGTTTAGCATGCCTGAACTAATTGGGAATGGATGTAAGTCTAGGGGAGCGCCCCCTCCTCTTGGACCAGGTGGTGTTCCCATTCCCATCAAAAAAGGGTCCAAAAAGGCCAGCTGTTCCTCTCATCTCACAGTGTGACCTTGCCCATGTGGTGGATGAGTGATGGGTAACAGTTTTTCCTTTAAAGACCTCGCCACCTGCCCCCAAATTTAGTTCAGCCAAATTAGTATGGCGAATTAGGGAATCTAAGTGAGATATAAGAAAGTTGGCATCCCCATGAGGCAAAAGGTCCACATGAAGTCAATGGCTTTAAAATTTCAGCACTAATGCCTGATAACCTTAAACTCTCAGCAACAAAGACCAATAAGCGTGTACTTTCACAAATGAAGTGTCATGTTTAAACCTTTGGCAAAGCTCGCCAATGGCATTGGGCCATTGAGAGTGTTGCCGCCAGATTGAAATTCCCTCCCCAAAATCATCAGCATTCTATCCAATAATTTTTGCTTAGCCAAAAGGACACCGGAGCAACTGGATGTGGGCAGATTGGGCGTCCTGAACCTGCTCCTGACCTCATGGGACCACCACTATGTGGTGTGGCCTTTAGAGATTCCTGCTACCCATTGGGCTAGATGCTATCACTTTAGCCATCAGAACCAAAGAAAATCGGTAATTTGGAGCATCTGTGGCTTAATTAACAGTGTATCAGCCTGACACTGATTCTCTCAAAGTCAGTTCACAATAAGTTATTTTACCCCCCTCTCGCTTGAAGTTCGCTGGGTTAGGTCAAATCTCAAGGGCTCAGATCCCACACTTTTGTAAGCTATTCCCCAATAAAACGTCTATTTAAGCAGTCATAACACACTGAGGAAATTGATGGTCAATTTGCTTATTTTACAATTCATTAAAATCTTTTTTCACTTCAATTTGCTTAATTAATTTCAAATCTTTTTTGCCAAACCCCTGCAACATCTCCAATGTGGCCTCATGGGCCTCATATTGACTGAGCAATCCCAGTTATGTTAGTAACTCTGGTTCCTACTGCCGTCTCTTGGGCTTATTGTGTGAAGAGTTTTTGTGGAGCTCTCCCCAATTTGCAGAGAACATCTTCCAAAAGGACATTGGTATCCTGTGGGCTCAACTATCTACTCCAGGCGAGGATCTGCCCCCTAGCCAATGTTACATACCCAATTCCCCTATGTGGAGCCCCAAACTACCCAATCCAATTGCGCGAATCCCTAAGCCAAGGCCCATCAGGTCTGAAAGCAACAGCCTGGTTCCAAGCTGAATTTCTTTTTACGCTCATGGCACATTAGCACTCAATCATTGCCATTCTTCCAGAACATTATAACTTCATTCAAGCGGCAATGCCCCTGGCATTCTGGCTCATCTTATGGGTGTTTGTGCTTCCTGACTTGAAGGCTATCCTAAACCTTATCTGCCGTCTTCCTGACAATGGGCTTGCCTTCCCTGGTGGCAGGATAGAGAGTTGAGCGTCATGTTCTAAGCTTTTTTTACTCTAGATAGTAATTTTGTTTGATACTAATTTATGCCCTTGAGTGAGACTTAAACTATTGCATAACACTTTTAGGAATTCTGGTATATGGTGACCTACCTGTTATTGATGACATCTATGTCATGCTTACATGACTTAATTGAGGGTACCAACAGCCAAGACAAGGCTGGGCGTCAGAAAGCCCAGGAGTTCAAGCTGCAGGACCTTTCTGACCTAAAGCACACTTTGGACCCTCGCTGGGTGCAAGCCAGAAATGTCAGGTTGGTTCAGGTGAGGTGCATAACGCCCAGCCCCATGTTATAGCATTAGCGATAAAATGGATGAGTTATCTTACTAACCACAACTGTTCAGTTTGATTGATAGAAAAACGGGCTTTCAAAACCCGTTCATCTTTGAAATTTCCACGTGGGTCAGCCTTGCCTTCAATAAAAGCCTAATTTCAGTTGATTTTAGCTATTGTACCCTGTCCAATGGAAGCATGCGCTTATTGGTGCGCCTGGGTTGAGTACCATTTCCATCAATTAATTGATTCCCCCAAATTTATTTAAATATGTTTCTTTGAGACCAACCTTCCTCATTGGTTGACTTTCTTTAGATATATACCTCATTTGTTTACAAAGTTTTTGAATTTATGGTTACTAGTGAGAGCCTGTGCGCATACCTCCTTAAGGAGGTCTCCAACAAAGTTATTCATTCTATTCTACTAAAATATCTACCCAATCAAGTGCACCGTTGGGCTTCCTTGGTTTCCTCCAAATTGAGGCACCCAAACCCTCCAGCACTGATCTCCACTTGGTTATAGGCTCCCCCATAGGGCCTACCCAAGTGTTACTATTTATTTGTTTCCAACTCCTCTACACAGCGTTATATACCTCACACAGGTTTACGTTGGCTCTGGCGCCCTTCGCGGTGCCCCTTTTACCATAATTCTTTTACCATAATTCTTATGAGAAGTTTTCTGGCTTTGTGGCAGTGCACTATGCACCACCTCACTGGGAACTGGAGAGTTATAGGCACTCTCTTGACATAAGATGACCAACCTCTTTATTTTACGTGCACAAACCTTATTCATGTGGGACTTTTGAAAAGTGTGAATTGGGTGTGTGAGCTGTTGGTTACAGCCGCAGTGGGGCTCACCTCCGTTTTCTCATTTTGCTGATGATTGGAGCATCGCATCTTTATTCTTGCTACCTCCAACTGGGAAGTATCCGCCCTTCTTGCTCATACATGTAGATATGGATGCTCTGCAATCCACGAGTCATGATTTCCCAACTTTCCACCAAAACTTACAAAATCAATAAAATAAAATCTCTTTCCTTGGCACCGCGTTTAAACAGTGCAGGCGGGATCATCAACAAAGGTTATGGTGGTGATGGTCTTGGATAAAAATACACAACCAGTTGCTAAAATGGGTATGGGGACATTTGTGGCTTAAAGCGTGTTTTATAAAAATGTTTAATTATATAAAAATGAGCCTGATGTCTTCTCTTATAGATCTGATATGGAAACCATCTTAGTATACCAACTCACTCCAGAGAACCCGTGCCTGACCACTAACATGATCTGAAGAACACAGGAGGTGGAAAAGAAAGTACTTCTTAAATATAGAAATGCTTATGAAATTGCTGAAGATATGGTGGGATATGTGATCTCAGTAGTAAGAGTGGCCAACCATCCCTCTCCATTCTATGGTGCAGAAACGTACCCTGGAGGCATGCTTATTCCTGAAGAAGATTTTTATGATGAAGTGTTGGCATTGTCTGCTATATATAAAGACCATTCTGGCTACTTTTTGTTGACTGCTACGCTTTCATCCCCTTTAGAGAAAATCAGCACAACTATTTTGGTGGATACATGAGCCTTTGAGAATTTTATTGACCAAGAACTAGCCGATTACCTTGAGCTGAGTTACTTGCCAGGTGGTATACTTAGGGGAGGGGCTTCCCAAGGTATTCACACGATGAAAATTATGGGGTAAGTAGATTATCAAGTTAGTAAATATCAATTGTCTGACCGTTTCCAAGCTATCAAAAACCTCTTGTATCCCATCATTCTGGGTATATTATGGTTGTAAAAGTTTCATGTCAGAACCAACTTGAAAGACAATACCTTGTCCTTAACTTTGAAGAAAATCATGAATTAGTTGTCCCTTTGCTAAAACAAACTCTCAGGGCAATCTGCACCACTGGCCCAATATCCACACTATAAGTCTTTCTCCGTTGCTGAAGCCCTCTATGGAGGTACCCTAACCTTCCTGTTTGGAGGGGTTGAAATTTTCGTTTGATGCAGTTTCAGCTAATGTACTACCAGCTCATTCAAAGTTCAATTGCAAGTTCAAGCTCACCGTTGATCTGGTGTGTATATCTTCCCCAATTTGCCCTTTGACTGTATGGGAGGAAGCAGCCTTGGATGTGTGGGTTAAGGAGCAGTTAGCCAAAGGAGCAATTTTTCAGCAAACCTCCCCTTTATATTTCCCACTTCTCTTTGTGGAGAAGGCTGATGGTACCTTACGCCCAAGCATAGATTATGGGAATCTCAACAACGTCACAGTACCAGACTTGCATCCCATCCAACTGGATTTACAGATTGCTTGCTTTGTGGAGAAGGTAACAGTCTTCTCAAAACTAGATTGCCTAAATGCGTTAAATCAGATCCGGATCAAGAAGGCCCAGGAGTGGTTAACCACATTTGATATCTGAAAAGGAATTTTCCAATTTTGGGTTATGTCCTTTGGGCTTAAAAATGCCCCTTCTATCTTTCAACGCCATATTAATGCGGCTTTGGGGGATCTACTGGGCGTATGTGTGGTAACTTACATGGATGATGTTCTGGTGTTCTCCCCTGATAATGAGTTCCATGCAGTACACCTTTAGCAGGTGGTGGAGCGTTTGAGGGCAGCTGACCTTATGTTAAAAAATAAGTGAATGTGAACTTTTCAAGTCCCAGGTCACCTTCCTGGGCAACGCCATGTTTGACCAAGGGCACATGATAACTCCAGACAAGGAGAAGGCGATTTGTGAGTAGCCCACACCAACTTTGGTAAAGAAATTGAGGAGTTTTTGGAACGTGTACATTCCTTAAGAAATTCACACCGAAGCTTTCTTAAGTTATAGCACCCTTGTATAAGGTGAGTGGGGCAAAATTACTAAAGTGGTCCCCAACTTAACAGGATGCCTCCAGGCGGTAAAGTACACCATGTTATCCAATTCTATCCTTTGCCATGTTGATCCCAATAAAGAGTTTATTGTGGCTTCTGAAGCCTTTAACTTTGCCATAGCGGCAACCCTATTATAAGTAGGCAAAGATGTAATAGAGCGTCTGGTGGGATATTTTTCAGGAAGGTGTTTTTGCCTGAGTTAAACTATGCTGTATATGATAAATAATTATTAGCAGTGGTTAGGGCGCTGACTTATTAGCGTCATCAATTGCATGGCTCATACCAACCTTTCTGTGTATGTACATACCACCGTGCCTTGCTGTCTACTGTGCAAGTCATGCTTTGACCCCATGGTAAACCCTCTGGCATGAGACCCTAGCTCAAATTGTGTTTTCCTATGAGTTTACTAAGGGCAAGGATAATGGTTTGGCGGATGCTTTGAGCTGCAACCTTGCACTAGCTCCAGATCATAAGGAGGTAGATGTGCATAATACCCACTTGATAATTCCACCGGGTAAGATTGTGTCTCAACTTCCCTCTCCCTCAGCCAATGGGCCAGCGCTTGCTCCTCTAGAAAATATGTAGAGATATGGTATGTTCATGAAGGTAGTCCTTTCCCAGCCTTTGTCAGCCAAAGATACTATGGTCCTTGCTAAGAGTGCATTGAATCAGGAGGAGATTACCAGGGGTTATCACTTGATGGATGATATGGTTGGTTTCAGGGGCGGCTATGGGTTCCCACTGGACCACTTCGCCTGGAAATCATCCAGAACCATCATGGAAGAATCACCGTTGGTCATTCTGAGAAAACAAAGACTCTAGAGCTAATTCGTTGCACTTACAATTGGAAGGGTTTAGCTGCGCAGGTGGGTAGTAGTGTAAAGACTTCTGGGTCTGCAACAAATGAATAAAATTGCCAGCCACTAGCAAGGTTGTTGGTACCAGTTAAAATAGCTGAAGGGCCTAGGACTTCTTTACAGGGTATTTTATTGTGGAATTGCCTGTGTCTGATAGCTCAAATGCCATCATGGTAGTGGCGGACCATTTTACAAAGTATGCTCACTTTATTCACTGCAGAATCACAGCTACCTCAGCTGAGATGGCTAGGCTCTTCGTCACTCATGTTTGCTCTTCACGGTGTTCCCCAATGAATAATTATCAATTGTGGACCCTAGTTTACCTCCATCTCTTGGGAAGAGTTGTGTAAGACTCAGAAAATCTGCCCCTGACATTCAACTTCCTATCACCCCCAATCAGATGGGCAGACTGAACGAGTAAACCAGTGCTTGGAGCAGTTCTTGCGGTGTTACGCTGCTGAAGATCATCCAGATTACGTTTCCCATCTCCCATGGCCCAATTTAGTTATAAAAACGCCCAACATGCATCTATCAGTTGTTTATCTTGTTTATACAACTATGAATTCGATCACAACTTAAACATTTCCCACTTGTGGATTCAAGGTGGAGGCGGTGGTGGACTTTGCCAAAATGATCAAGAAAATACACCAGGGGGTGGGCAATAATTTAGATGCAGCCATGCAGGCTTACAAGAAAATGCTGATGGTAAGAGATAAGTTGGACCAGAATAAAAGAAAGGATATCTTGTGATGCTGGATGCTAAAAATATCCCAATCAAGAAATCATAAAAGAACTGGGACTAAAGTGGAATGGGCCTTACCACATTGTCAGAAAGGTGGGCCATGCCTTGTATCAGTTGGATCTCCCCCCCTCATTTCAAATTTTTTTCAGTCTTCCATAAAGTAATTTTACATCATTTGAAGGCACCCCACAAAAGACTCCTGAGGCTTATCTTGTGGATGGGGCACCGGAGTGGGAAGTGGATGAGATCATAGTCTCCCATCAGGTAAGAAGAAGAATCTAGTATCTTGTATCCTGGAAGGAATTTGATGAAGCGGAGAACAGTTGGGTCCCAGCGCATGACTGCGCTCATGCTGAAGTCTAATTGAAGCATTCCACGAGCATTTTCTGGAGGCTGCAGGATCTAAGTCCAAGCAATCTGTCACTGCCATAAAGTTGGCTTCTGATCACAAAAACTTTTCCTTAGTTAATGCCCCTGGAGGAGGGGTGGAGACCAAAAAGGAGGAGAGGGTAATGTCATGTCTACATAACTTAATTAAGGGTAACAACAGTTAAGGCAAGGCTGGGCATCAGGAGGCCAAAAGTTCAAGCTGCAGGACCTTCCTGACCTAAAGCACGCCTCAGGCCAACGCTTATTGCAGGCCAGATATGCCTAGGTTGGTCCAGGTGAGGTGCATAACACCCAGCTCCATGTTATGGTATTGACGTTAAAATAGATAAGTTACCTTACTAACCACAACTGTTCAGTTTAATTGATAGGAAGATGGTGTTTCAAAACCCATTAAATTTTTAAATTTTTTAACTTGTGTTGGACTTGCCTTCAATCAATAACCCAAGTTTGGTCAATTACTAGCTATTGTACCCTGCCAATGGAAGCATGCGCATATTGGTGCACCTGGGCTTAGTATCATTTCCATCAATCAATTGATTCCCCCAAATTTGTGTAAATATGTTTCTTCAAGACCAACTTTTGTCATTGGTTGTCTTACTTTAAATAAATCCCCCGTTCATTTACAGTTCTTAAATTTATGGTTACTAGTGAGAACCTGTGCATGGATCTCCTTGAGGAGGTCTCCAAAGTTAGGCATTCTATTTTACTAAAATATCTACCCAATCAAGTGCACTGTTGGGCCCCCCTGGTTCCCTCCAAATTGAGGCACCCAAACCCTCCAGCACTGATCTACACTTGGTTATAGGCTCCCCTATAGGGCCTACCCAAGTGTTGCTATTTATTTGTTTCCAACTCCACTACACCGCGTTATATACCCTCACACAGATTTAAGTTGGCTCTGGAAACCTTTGCAGTGCCTCTTTTGCCATAATCTTTATGAGAAGTTTCCTAGCTTTGTGTCTGTGCACCATGCACCACCATTCTGAAAACTGGAGACTTATAGCACTCTCTTGACACTCTAGTCAACATTTCACCTTCTGACACAACCCCTGGATCCTCTCCACCAACTCCTTGGTGGTTGGAAGATAGAAAATGGGGTAAACCTTCAAGGGGTAGGCTGTCACCTACCTCTTCCACAACATAGACTAGATCACCATTGTTGGTGAGGGGAAAGCAGCCTTCTTTACCCCTTTATTGGATTTAAAGGGAAACTCTTTCCAGTTGAGACACATGTTGTTACCCAGAACTTACAGTAATATTTAGCATAACAGTTTTGAAACCTATACTGGTTAGGATGAAATATTATTTCTTACATTCAATCTTATTATTATTAATAACAATATGGAGTTCAAAATGAAAATGAAGATATGCTCTTTGTTTATGCAGGGTGGTTCCTGCTACCACTTAATCTTTTTTAAAAACTAAAAAAGTTATCCTAATGGTACTTACTTATTACTATCACTCAAATTTGCTCAGGTTCAAACCCTGCACATGGCTAGACTTAGATTGTTATATTTACCCATGACTGATCCACCTTGAATACTTTAACTAAATTGTATAGTATTTGTTTAGAGTCACAAAAAGTTTTAGGATTAATTTTATAAATTGATATAATTTTGGTATCTATTTGCAAAATTCTAAAAGTAGCAATTCTAGCTTTGTATTATAATAGAAGGCTATAAAACTCAGTATATCTAGTATAGTACTATAATTTAAAGCGATTCTTACTAATAAAAGTATTTATCTATTTCAGATTACTTAAGCACTAATAATCTTTTGGATGTTAATGTATGTAAATAAAAATATCTGTAATTGCTGATACGGAAATAAAATGCAATTAAGAATGTTAAAAGGCAAGTTAATTGTTGATTTTACAACTTAAAATTGTACCAGAATGGTTTAAAATCAAATTTGGAGTGGGGTATAACTATAAATATAACTATAAGGAGGTTAAAATTTGAATGGTGTTTGAGGTAGTACAAATCTAGACTATCAAGCGCAGGTAATTATTGTTATTATTCTAGGGGTTTCATTCAAAAAAAGATATGCAAAATTTGTGGTTGGCAGGCGTCTGGGGTGACGCGCAGGCTTAGCGCTTTGATTTCAAGTTGAAATTGGATGCATTACAAATTTAAAATCCATTATGAGAGTTTTGGAGAAAGATTAGATAGTAGGAACCAATCAGAGTTATTATCTAACAAACTTATCTCATTGGTTCAATTATGGGAACTACTCATAACAATTGCAGTGCAGGTGTGCACCCAATGGTATTTACTATCAGCTAGACTTATCGGTTCGATATGTTCATTCGAATGGCACGTCACTATAAAACCTAGAATGGTGACAAAAGATACGGTATCTTCTTGCTTTCTTAGGAGTTTTATTTTTCCAATTTGCCAAAATGCCCGCCAAAACTACTGAAGCTACTCATCCCAAATATATTGATATGGTCAAGGTAATCCTTTGTTCAAGTTTCCAACTAATTTTGTAGGACGCCCTCAAAAATATCAAGGATCGCAAAGGCGTCTCCCGACCCGCCATTTCAAAGTATGTAGTTTCTAATTACAAGGTACCAGCCGATAAAGCCAAAGTTCATATCAAGACTGCGCTCAAGCGTGGTGTCCAGAATGGCGCTTTGATGCAAGATGGTAGTAAAATTTGATTGCATTGATAACTTTTTAGGTCAACGCTTTAGAAGCGCAAGCGTTGCTAAGGGCTCTCCGAAGAAAAAGTCTATCAAAAAGTCAGTCAAAAAGTCGAGCGAAGTCTCTGAGAAGAAGGCCGCCGCCAAGGGGAAGGCATTAACCAAGAAGGTTGCGAAGCCCAAGAAGGTGGCCCCCAAGAAGCCATCCCTCAAGAAAACCAAGAAAGCTACTAAGCCCAAGAAAGTAGCCAAGCAAGATGTTTAACCCATTTTCCAACCTTTTTTGTAATTTATGCCTTGGCTCTCTTGATAAATATCTATTACCGCATATATTTTAAATCTTATATTTTTTCATACATACTGTTGTATCATAATTATCTAATATTCGCGCCACTTCTCACATTGATTTTCTGCTGGCCACTAAACTCGGCTCGATCACCGTTTCAGCCTACTCGACCCGTTCAACGTCACTTAAACCATTGATGTTGATTGGCTGATTTGTTTACCCATCTGATCTTGTTTTACTTCATTAAGCCACCACTAGATATTAAAGTATCCATTATCATTCTTGATTTCATATAAAATCTAGTTA